>OY743225.1:98986537-99144930 GCA_963555765.1 Orthonevra nobilis | reverse complement strand
AAAAAGTGCATTTCAAACTCATGGGCTATAGTCCACAAAAAAGTATGAAAAAAGGCGATTTTTTCCTCTTTCTTTTTTCTCGATAATTCCTTCAAATATAGGTTGTTTTGCGTAAATTTAATATAGAGGTGCTCAGTTTGAAACCCTTGTAAGGATCAATGCATCAGTTTAGATGAAACTCAAAATTAGGAAAAAAGTGCATTTCAAACTCATGGGCTATAGTCCACAAAAAAGTATGAAAAAAGGCGATTTTTGCCTCTAACTTTTTTCTCGATAATTCCTTCAAATATAGGTTGTTTTGCGTAAATTTACTATATTTGTGCTCAGTTTGAAATCCTTGTAAGGATCAATGCATCAGTTTAGATGAAACTCAAAATTAGGAAAAAAGTGCATTTCAAACTCATGGGCTATAGTCCACAAAAAAGTATGAAAAAAGGCGATTTTTGCCTCTACATTTTTTCTCGATAATTCCTTCAAATATAGGGTGTTTTTCATAATTTCACTATATATGTGCTCAGTTTGAAGCCCTTGTTAGGATCAATAAATCAGTTTAGAAAAAATTGAAAATCAGGAAAAAAGTGCATTTCAAACTCATGGGCTATAGTCCACAAAAAAGTGTGAAAAAAGGCGATTTTTGCCTCTAACTTTTTTCTCGATTATTCCTTCAAATATAGGTTGTTTTGCGTAAATTTACTATATTTGTGCTCAGTTTGAAACCCTTGTAAGGATCAATGCATCAGTTTAGATGAAACTCAAATTAGGAAAAAAGTGCATTTCAAACTCATGGGCTATAGTCCACAAAAAAGTATGAAAAAAGGCGATTTTTGCCTCTAACTTTTTTCTCGATAATTCCTTCAAATATAGGTTGTTTTTCTTAAAGTCACTATATATGTGCTCAGTTTGAAGCTTTTATTAGGATCAATAAATCAGTTTAGAAGAAATTGAAAATCAGGAAAAAAGTGCATTTCAAACTCATGGGCTATAGTCCACAAAAAAGTGTGAAAATAGGCGATTTTTGCCTCTAACTTTTTTCTCGATTATTCCTTCAAATATAGGTTGTTTTGCGTAAATTTACTATATTTGTGCTCAGTTTGAAACCCTTGTAAGGATCAATGCATCAGTTTAGATGAAACTCAAAATTAGGAAAAAAGTGCATTTCAAACTCATGGGCTATAGTCCACAAAAAAGTATGAAAAAAGGCGATTTTTGCCTCTACATTTTTTCTCGATAATTCCTTCAAATATAGGGTGTTTTTCATAATTTCACTATATATGTGCTCAGTTTGAAGCCCTTGTTAGGATCAATAAATCAGTTTAGAAAAAATTGAAAATCAGGAAAAAAGTGCATTTCAAAGTCATGGGCTATAGTCCACAAAAAAGTATGAAAAAAGGCGATTTTTGCTTCTATCTTTTTTCTCGATAATTCCTTCAAATATAGGTTGTTTTTCATAATTTCACTGTATATATGCTCAATTTCAAGCCTTTTAAGGATCAATTGATCAGTTTAGATAAAACTCATTATCAGGAAAAAAGTGCATTTCAAAGTCATGGGCTATAGTCCACAAAAAAGTATGAAAAAAGGCGATTTTTGCCTCTAACTTTTTTCTCGATAATTGCTTCAAATATAGGTTGTTTTTCATAATTTCACTATATATATGCTCAGTTTGAAGCCTTTTAAGGATCAATTGATCAGTTTAGATAAAACTCATTATCAGGAAAAAAGTGCATTTCAAAGTCATGGGCTATAGTCCACAAAAAAGTATGAAAAAAGGCGATTTTTGCCTCTAACTTTTTTCTCGATAATTCCTTCAAATATAGGTTGTTTTTCATAATTTCACTATATATGTGCTCAGTTTGAAGCCTTTTAAGGATCAATTGATCAGTTTAGATAAAACTCATTATCAGGAAAAAAGTGCATTTCAAAGTCATGGGCTATAGTCCACAAAAAAGTATGCAAAAAAGGCGATTTTTGCCTCTAACTTTTTTCTCGATAATTCCTTCAAATATAGGTTGTTTTTCATAATTTCACTATATATGTGCTCAGTTTGAAGCCCTTGTTAGGATCAATAAATCAGTTTAGAAAAAATTGAAAATCAGGAAAAAAGTGCATTTCAAAGTCATGGGCTATAGTCCACAAAAAAGTATGCAAAAAAGGCGATTTTTTCCTCTAACTTTTTTCTCGATAATTCCTTCAAATATAGGTTGTTTTTCATAATTTCACTATATATGTGCTCAGTTTGAAGCCCTTGTTAGGATCAATAAATCAGTTTAAAAAAAATTTAAAATCAGGAAAAAAGTGCATTTCAAAGTCATGGGCTATAGTCCACAAAAAAGTATGCAAAAAAGGCGATTTTTGCCTCTAACTTTTTTCTCGATAATTCCTTCAAATATAGGTTGTTTTTCATAATTTCACTATATATGTGCTCAGTTTGAAGCCTTTTAAGGATCAATTGATCAGTTTAGATAAAACTCATTATCAGGAAAAAAGTGCATTTCAAAGTCATGGGCTATAGTCCACAAAAAAGTATGAAAAAAGGCGATTTTTGCCTCTACATTTTTTCTCGATAATTCCTTCAAATATAAGTTGTTTTTCATAATTTCACTATATATATGCTCAGTTTGAAGCCTTTTAAGGATCAATTGATCAGTTTAGATAAAACTCATTATCAGGAAAACAGTGCATTTCAAACTCATGGGCTATAGTCCACAAAAAAGTATGCAAAAAAGGCGATTTTTGCCTCTACATTTTTTCTCGATAATTCCTTCAAATATAGGTTGTTTTTCATAATTTCACTATATATGTGCTCAGTTTGAAGCCTTTTAAGGATCAATTGATCAGGTTAGATAAAACTCATTATCAGGAAAAAAGTGCATTTCAAAGTCATGGGCTATAGTCCACAAAAAAGTATGCAAAAAAGGCGATTTTTGCCTCTAACTTTTTTCTCGATAATTCCTTCAAATATAGGTTGTTTTTCATAATTTCACTATATATGTGCTCAGTTTGAAGCCCTTGTTAGGATCAATAAATCAGTTTAGAAAAAATGGAAAATCAGGAAAAAAGTGCATTTCAAAGTCATGGGCTATAGTCCACAAAAAAGTATGCAAAAAAGGCGATTTTTGCCTCTAACTTTTTTCTCGATAATTCCTTCAAATATAGGTTGTTTTTCATAATTTCACTATATATATGCTCAGTTTGAAGCCTTTTAAGGATCAATTGATCAGTTTAGATAAAACTCATTATCAGGAAAAAAGTGCATTTCAAACTCATGGGCTATAGTCCACAAAAAAGTATGAAAAAAGGCGATTTTTGCCTCTACATTATTTCTCGGTAATTCCTTCAAATATAGGTTGTTTTTCATAATTTCACTATATATGTGCTCAGTTTGAAGCCCTTGTTAGGATCAATAAATTAGTTTAGAAAAAATTGAAAATCAGGAAAAAAGTGCATTTCAAAGTCATGGGCTATAGTCCACAAAAAAGTATGAAAAAAGGTGATTTTTGCCTCTACATTTTTTCTCGATAATTCCTTCAAATATAGGTTGTTTTTCATAATTTCACTATATATGTGCTCAGTTTGAAGCCTTTAAGGGATCAATTGATCAGTTCAGATAAAACTCATTATCAGGAAAAAAGTTCATTTCAAACTCATGGGCTATAGTCCACAAAAAAGTATGAAAAAAGGCGATTTTTGCCTCTAACTTTTTTCTCGATAATTCCTTCAAATATAGGTTGTTTTTCATAATTTCACTATATATGTGCTCAGTTTGAAGCCTTTAAAGGATCAATTGATCAGTTCAGATAAAACTCATTATCAGGAAAAAAGTTCATTTCAAACTCATGGGCTATAGTCCACAAAAAAGTATGCAAAAAAGGCGATTTTTGCCTCTAACTTTTTTCTCGATAATTCCTTCAAATATAGGTTGTTTTTCATAATTTCACTATATATGTACTCAGTTTGAAGCCCTTGTTAGGATCAATAAATCAGTTTAGAAAAAATTGAAAATCAGGAAAAAAGTGCATTTCAAAGTCATGGGCTATAGTCCACAAAAAACTATGAAAAAAGGCGATTTTTGCCTCTAACTTTTTTCTCGATAATTCCTTCAAATATAGGTTGTTTTTCATAATTTCACTATATATGTGCTCAGTTTGAAGCCTTTTAAGGATCAATTGATCAGTTAATTAAAACTCATTATCAGGAAAAAAGTGCATTTCAAACTCATGGGCTATAGTCCACAAAAAAGCATGAAAAAAGGCGATTTTTGCCTCTAACTTTTTTCTCGATAATTCCTTCAAATATAGGTTGTTTTTCATAATTTCACTATATATGTGCTCAGTTTGAAGCCTTTTAAGGATCAATTGATCAGTTTAGATAAAACTCATTATCAGGAAAAAAGTGCATTTCAAACTCATGGGCTATAGTCCACAAAAAAGTATGCAAAAAAGGTGATTTTTGCCTCTACATTTTTTCTCGATAATTACTTCAAATATAGGTTGTTTTTCATAATTTCACTATATATGTGCTCAGTTTGAAGCCCTTGTTAGGATCAATAAATTAGTTTAGAAAAAATTGAAAATCAGGAAAAAAGTGCATTTCAAAGTCATGGGCTATAGTCCACAAAAAAGTATGAAAAAAGGTGATTTTTGCCTCTACATTTTTTCTCGATAATTCCTTCAAATATAGGTTGTTTTTCATAATTTCACTATATATGTGCTCAGTTTGAAGCCTTTAAAGGATCAATTGATCAGTTCAGATAAAACTCATTATCAGGAAAAAAGTTCATTTCAAACTCATGGGCTATAGTCCACAAAAAAGTATGAAAAAAGGCGATTTTTGCCTCTAACTTTTTTCTCGATAATTCCTTCAAATATAGGTTGTTTTTCATAATTTCACTATATATGTGCTCAGTTTGAAGCCTTTTAAGGATCAATTGATCAGTTTAGATAAAACTCATTATCAGGAAAAAAGTGCATTTCAAACTCAGGGGCTATAGTCCACAAAAAAGTATGAAAAAAGGCGATTTTTGCCTCTAACTTTTTTCTCGATAATTCCTTCAAATATAGGTTGTTTTTCATAATTTCACTATATATGTACTCAGTTTGAAGCCCTTGTTAGGATCAATAAATCAGTTTAGAAAAAATTGAAAATCAGGATAAAAGTGCATTTCAAACTCATGGGCTATAGTCCACAAAAAAGTATGAAAAAAGGCGATTTTTGCCTCTAACTTTTTTCTCGATAATTCCTTCAAATATAGGTTGTTTTTCATAATTTCACTATATATGTGCTCAGTTTGAAGCCTTTTAAGGATCAATTGATCAGTTTAGATAAAACTCATTATCAGGAAAAAAGTGCATTTCAAACTCAGGGGCTATAGTCCACAAAAAAGTATGAAAAAAGGCGATTTTTGCCTCTAACTTTTTTCTCGATAATTCCTTCAAATATAGGTTGTTTTTCATAATTTCACTATATATGTGCTCAGTTTGAAGCCTTTTAAGGATCAATTGATCAGTTTAGATAAAACTCATTATCAGGAAAAAAGTGCATTTCAAACTCAGGGGCTATAGTCCACAAAAAAGTATGAAAAAAGGCGATTTTTGCCTCTAACTTTTTTCTCGATAATTCCTTCAAATATAGGTTGTTTTTCATAATTTCACTATATATGTGCTCAGTTTGAAGCCTTTTAAGGATCAATTGATCAGTTAAGATAATACTCATTATCAGGAAAAAAGTGCATTTCAAACTCATGGGCTATAGTCCACAAAAAAGTATGAAAAAAGGCGATTTTTGCCTCTAAATTTTTTCTCGATAATTCCTTCAAATATAGGTTGTTTTTCATAATTTCACTATATATATGCTCAGTTTGAAGCCTTTTAAGGATCAATTGATCAGTTTAGATAAAACTCATTATCAGGAAAAAAGTGCATTTCAAACTCATGGGCTAAAGTCCACAAAAAAGTATGAAAAAAGGCGATTTTTGCCTCTACATTTTTTCTCGATAATTCCTTCAAATATAGGTTGTTTTTCATAATTTCACTATATATATGCTCAGTTTGAAGCCTTTTAAGGATCAATTGATCAGTTTAGATAAAACTCATTATCAGGAAAAAAGTGCATTTCAAAGTCATGGGCTATAGTCCACTAAAAAGTATGAAAAAAAGCGATTTTTGCCTCTACATTTTTTCTCGATAATTCCTTCAAATATAGGTTGTTTTTCATAATTTCACTATATATGTGCTCAGTTTGAAGCCCTTGTTAGGATCAATAAATCAGTTTAGAAAAAATTGAAAATCAGGAAAAAAGTGCATTTCAAAGTCATGGGCTATAGTCCACAAAAAAGTATGAAAAAAGGCGATTTTTGCCTCTAACTTTTTTCTCGATAATTCCTTCAAATATAGGTTGTTTTTCATAATTTCACTATATATGTGCTCAGTTTGAAGCCTTTTAAGGATCAATTGATCAGTTAAGATAAAACTCATTATCAGGAAAAAAGTGCATTTCGAACTCATGGGCTATAGTCCACAAAAAAGTATGAAAAAAGGCGATTTTTGCCTCTAAATTTTTTCTCGATAATTCCTTCAAATATAGGTTGTTTTTCATAATTTCACTATATATATGCTCAGTTTGAAGCCTTTTAAGGATCAATTGATCAGTTTAGATAAAACTCATTATCAGGAAAAAAGTGCATTTCAAACTCATGGGCTAAAGTCCACAAAAAAGTATGAAAAAAGGCGATTTTTGCCTCTACATTTTTTCTCGATAATTCCTTCAAATATAGGTTGTTTTTCATAATTTCACTATATATATGCTCAGTTTGAAGCCTTTTAAGGATCAATTGATCAGTTTAGATAAAACTCATTATCAGGAAAAAAGTGCATTTCAAACTCATGGGCTATAGTCCACAAAAAAGTATGAAAAAAGGCGATTTTTGCCTCTACATTATTTCTCGGTAATTCCTTCAAATATAGGGTGTTTTTCATAATTTCACTATATATGTGCTCAGTTTGAAGCCCTTGTTAGGATCAATTAATCAGTTTAGAAAAAATTGAAAATCAGGAAAAAAGTGCATTTCAAAGTCATGGGCTATAGTCCACAAAAAAGTATGAAAAAAGGCGATTTTTGCCTCTAAATTTTTTCTCGATAATTCCTTCAAATATAGGTTGTTTTTCATAATTTCACTATATATATGCTCAGTTTGAAGCCTTTTAAGGATCAATTGATCAGTTTAGATAAAACTCATTATCAGGAAAAAAGTGCATTTCAAACTCATGGGCTATAGTCCACAAAAAAGTATGAAAAAAGGCGATTTTTGCCTCTACATTATTTCTCGGTAATTCCTTCAAATATAGGGTGTTTTTCATAATTTCACTATATATGTGCTCAGTTTGAAGCCCTTGTTAGGATCAATAAATTAGTTTAGAAAAAATTGAAAATCAGGAAAAAAGTGCATTTCAAAGTCATGGGCTATAGTCCACAAAAAAGTATGAAAAAAGGTGATTTTGCCTCTACATTTTTTCTCGATAATTCCTTCAAATATAGGTTGTTTTTCATAATTTCACTATATATGTGCTCAGTTTGAAGCCTTTTAAGGATCAATTGATCAGTTCAGATAAAACTCATTATCAGGAAAAAAGTTCATTTCAAACTCATGGGCTATAGTCCACAAAAAAGTATGAAAAAAGGCGATTTTTGCCTCTAACTTTTTTCTCGATAATTCCTTCAAATATAGGTTGTTTTTCATAATTTCACTATATATGTACTCAGTTTGAAGCCCTTGTTAGGATCAATAAATCAGTTTAGAAAAAATTGAAAATCAGGAAAAAAGTTCATTTCAAAGTCATGGGCTATAGTCCACAAAAAACTATGAAAAAAGGCGATTTTTGCCTCTAACTTTTTTCTCGATAATTCCTTCAAATATAGGTTGTTTTTCATAATTTCACTATATATGTGCTCAGTTTGAAGCCTTTTAAGGATCAATTGATCAGTTTAGATAAAACTCATTATCAGGAAAAAAGTGCATTTCAAACTCATGGGCTATAGTCCACAAAAAAGCATGAAAAAAGGCGATTTTTGCCTCTACATTTTTTCTCGATAATTCCTTCAAATATAGGTTGTTTTTCATAATTTCACTATATATGTGCTCAGTTTGAAGCCTTTTAAGGATCAATTGATCAGTTTAGATAAAACTCATTATCAGGAAAAAAGTGCATTTCAAACTCATGGGCTATAGTCCACAAAAAAGTATGCAAAAAAGGCGATTTTTGCCTCTACATTTTTTCTCGATAATTCCTTCAAATATAGGTTGTTTTTCATAATTTCACTATATATGTGCTCAGTTTGAAGCCCTTGTTAGGATCAATAAATCAGTTTAGAAAAAATTGAAAATCAGGAAAAAAGTGCATTTCAAAGTCATGGGCTATAGTCCACAAAAAAGTATGAAAAAAGGCGATTTTTGCCTCTAACTTTTTTCTCGATAATTCCTTCAAATATAGGTTGTTTTTCATAATTTCACTATATATGTGCTCAGTTTGAAGCCCTTGTTAGGATCAATTAATCAGTTTAGAAAAAATTGAAAATCAGGAAAAAAGTGCATTTCAAAGTCATGGGCTATAGTCCACAAAAAAGTATGAAAAAAGGCGATTTTTGCCTCTACATTTTTTCTCGATAATTCCTTCAAATATAGGGTGTTTTCCATAATTTCACTATATATGTGCTCAGTTTGAAGCCCTTGTTAGGATCAATAAATCAGTTTAGAAAAAATTGAAAATCAGGAAAAAAGTGCATTTCAAAGTCATGGGCTATAGTCCACAAAAAAGTATGAAAAAAGGCGATTTTTGCCTCTAACTTTTTTCTCGATAATTCCTTCAAATATAGGTTGTTTTTCATAATTTCACTATATATGTGCTCAATTTCAAGCCTTTTAAGGATCAATTGATCAGTTTAGATAAAACTCATTATCAGGAAAAAAGTGCATTTCAAACTCATGGGCTATAGTCCACAAAAAAGTATGCAAAAAAGGCGATTTTTGCCTCTACATTTTTTCTCGATAATTCCTTCAAATATAGGTTGTTTTTCATAATTTCACTATTATATGTGCTCAGTTTGAAGCCCTTGTTAGGATCAATAAATCAGTTTAGAAAAAATTGAAAATCAGGAAAAAAGTGCATTTCAAAGTCATGGGCTATAGTCCACAAAAAAGTATGAAAAAAGGCGATTTTTGCCTCTAACTTTTTTCTCGATAATTCCTTCAAATATAGGTTGTTTTTCATAATTTCACTATATATGTGCTCAATTTCAAGCCTTTTAAGGATCAATTGATCAGTTTAGATAAAACTCATTATCAGGAAAAAAGTGCATTTCAAACTCATGGGCTATAGTCCACAAAAAAGTATGCAAAAAAGGCGATTTTTGCCTCTACATTTTTTCTCGATAATTCCTTCAAATATAGGTTGTTTTTCATAATTTCACTATATATGTGCTCAGTTTGAAGCCTTTTAAGGATCAATTGATCAGTTTAGATAAAACTCATTATCAGGAAAAAAGTGCATTTCAAACTCATGGGCTATAGTCCACAAAAAAGTATGCAAAAAAGGCGATTTTTGCCTCTACATTTTTTCTCGATAATTCCTTCAAATATAGGGTGTTTTCCATAATTTCACTATATATGTGCTCAGTTTGAAGCCCTTGTTAGGATCAATAAATCAGTTTAGAAAAAATTGAAAATCAGGAAAAAAGTGCATTTCAAAGTCATGGGCTATAGTCCACAAAAAAGTATGAAAAAAGGTGATTTTTGCCTCTAACTTTTTTCTCGATAATTCCTTCAAATATAGGTTGTTTTTCATAATTTCACTATATATGTGCTCAGTTTGAAGCCTTTTAAGGATCAATTGATCAGTTTAGATAAAACTCATTATCAGGAAAAAACTGCATTTCAAACTCATGGGCTATAGTCCACAAAAAAGCATGAAAAAAGGCGATTTTTGCCTCTACATTTTTTCTCGATAATTCCTTCAAATATAGGTTGTTTTTCATAATTTCACTATATATGTGCTCAGTTTGAAGCCTTTTAAGGATCAATTGATCAGTTTAGATAAAACTCATTATCAGGAAAAAAGTGCATTTCAAACTCATGGGCTATAGTCCACAAAAAAGTATGCAAAAAAGGCGATTTTTGCCTCTAACTTTTTTCTCGATAATTCCTTCAAATATAGGTTGTTTTTCATAATTTCACTATATATGTGCTCAGTTTGAAGCCCTTGTTAGGATCAATAAATCAGTTTAGAAAAAATTGAAAATCAGGAAAAAAGTGCATTTCAAAGTCATGGGCTATAGTCCACAAAAAAGTATGAAAAAAGGCGATTTTTGCCTCTAACTTTTTTCTCGATAATTCCTTCAAATATAGGTTGTTTTTCATAATTTCACTATATATGTGCTCAGTTTGAAGCCCTTGTTAGGATCAATTAATCAGTTTAGAAAAAATTGAAAATCAGGAAAAAAGTGCATTTCAAAGTCATGGGCTATAGTCCACAAAAAAGTATGAAAAAAGGCGATTTTTGCCTCTACATTTTTTCTCGATAATTCCTTCAAATATAGGGTGTTTTCCATAATTTCACTATATATGTGCTCAGTTTGAAGCCCTTGTTAGGATCAATAAATCAGTTTAGAAAAAATTGAAAATCAGGAAAAAAGTGCATTTCAAAGTCATGGGCTATAGTCCACAAAAAAGTATGAAAAAAGGCGATTTTTGCCTCTAACTTTTTTCTCGATAATTCCTTCAAATATAGGTTGTTTTTCATAATTTCACTATATATGTGCTCAATTTCAAGCCTTTTAAGGATCAATTGATCAGTTTAGATAAAACTCATTATCAGGAAAAAAGTGCATTTCAAACTCATGGGCTATAGTCCACAAAAAAGTATGCAAAAAAGGCGATTTTTGCCTCTACATTTTTTCTCGACAATTCCTTCAAATATAGGTTGTTTTTCATAATTTCACTATATATGTGCTCAGTTTGAAGCCTTTTAAGGATCAATTGATCAGTTTAGATAAAACTCATTATCAGGAAAAAAGTGCATTTCAAAGTCATGGGCTATAGTCCACAAAAAAGTATGCAAAAAAGGCGATTTTTGCCTCTAACTTTTTTCTCGATAATTCCTTCAAATATAGGTTGTTTTTCATAATTTCACTATATATGTGCTCAGTTTGAAGCCTTTTAAGGATCAATTGATCAGTTTAGATAAAACTCATTATCAGGAAAAAAGTGCATTTCAAACTCATGGGCTATAGTCCACAAAAAAGTATGCAAAAAAGGCGATTTTTGCCTCTACATTTTTTCTCGATAATTCCTTCAAATATAGGTTGTTTTTCATAATTTCACTATATATGTGCTCAGTTTGAAGCCTTTTAAGGATCAATTGATCAGTTTAGATAAAACTCATTATCAGGAAAAAAGTGCATTTCAAAGTCATGGGCTATAGTCCACAAAAAAGTATGCAAAAAAGGCGATTTTTGCCTCTACATTTTTTCTCGATAATTCCTTCAAATATAGGGTGTTTTTCATAATTTCACTATATATGTGCTCAGTTTGAAGCCCTTGTTAGGATCAATAAATCAGTTTAGAAAAAATTGAAAATCAGGAAAAAAGTGCATTTCAAAGTCATGGGCTATAGTCCACAAAAAAGTATGAAAAAAGGCGATTTTTGCATCTAACTTTTTTCTCGATAATTCCTTCAAATATAGGTTGTTTTTCATAATTTCACTATATATGTGCTCAATTTCAAGCCTTTTAAGGATCAATTGATCAGTTTAGATAAAACTCATTATCAGGAAAAAAGTGCATTTCAAACTCATGGGCTATAGTCCACAAAAAAGTATGCAAAAAAGGCGATTTTTGCCTCTACATTTTTTCTCGATAATTCCTTCAAATATAGGGTGTTTTCCATAATTTCACTATATATGTGCTCAGTTTGAAGCCCTTGTTAGGATCAATAAATCAGTTTAGAAAAAATTGAAAATCAGGAAAAAAGTGCATTTCAAAGTCATGGGCTATAGTCCACAAAAAAGTATGAAAAAAGGTGATTTTTGCCTCTAACTTTTTTCTCGATAATTCCTTCAAATATAGGTTGTTTTTCATAATTTCACTATATATGTGCTCAGTTTGAAGCCTTTTAAGGATCAATTGATCAGTTTAGATAAAACTCATTATCAGGAAAAAACTGCATTTCAAACTCATGGGCTATAGTCCACAAAAAAGCATGAAAAAAGGCGATTTTTGCCTCTACATTTTTTCTCGATAATTCCTTCAAATATAGGTTGTTTTTCATAATTTCACTATATATGTGCTCAGTTTGAAGCCTTTTAAGGATCAATTGATCAGTTTAGATAAAACTCATTATCAGGAAAAAAGTGCATTTCAAACTCATGGGCTATAGTCCACAAAAAAGTATGCAAAAAAGGCGATTTTTGCCTCTAACTTTTTTCTCGATAATTCCTTCAAATATAGGTTGTTTTTCATAATTTCACTATATATGTGCTCAGTTTGAAGCCCTTGTTAGGATCAATAAATCAGTTTAGAAAAAATTGAAAATCAGGAAAAAAGTGCATTTCAAAGTCATGGGCTATAGTCCACAAAAAAGTATGAAAAAAGGCGATTTTTGCCTCTAACTTTTTTCTCGATAATTCCTTCAAATATAGGTTGTTTTTCATAATTTCACTATATATGTGCTCAGTTTGAAGCCCTTGTTAGGATCAATTAATCAGTTTAGAAAAAATTGAAAATCAGGAAAAAAGTGCATTTCAAAGTCATGGGCTATAGTCCACAAAAAAGTATGAAAAAAGGCGATTTTTGCCTCTACATTTTTTCTCGATAATTCCTTCAAATATAGGGTGTTTTCCATAATTTCACTATATATGTGCTCAGTTTGAAGCCCTTGTTAGGATCAATAAATCAGTTTAGAAAAAATTGAAAATCAGGAAAAAAGTGCATTTCAAAGTCATGGGCTATAGTCCACAAAAAAGTATGAAAAAAGGCGATTTTTGCCTCTAACTTTTTTCTCGATAATTCCTTCAAATATAGGTTGTTTTTCATAATTTCACTATATATGTGCTCAATTTCAAGCCTTTTAAGGATCAATTGATCAGTTTAGATAAAACTCATTATCAGGAAAAAAGTGCATTTCAAACTCATGGGCTATAGTCCACAAAAAAGTATGCAAAAAAGGCGATTTTTGCCTCTACATTTTTTCTCGACAATTCCTTCAAATATAGGTTGTTTTTCATAATTTCACTATATATGTGCTCAGTTTGAAGCCTTTTAAGGATCAATTGATCAGTTTAGATAAAACTCATTATCAGGAAAAAAGTGCATTTCAAAGTCATGGGCTATAGTCCACAAAAAAGTATGCAAAAAAGGCGATTTTTGCCTCTAACTTTTTTCTCGATAATTCCTTCAAATATAGGTTGTTTTTCATAATTTCACTATATATGTGCTCAGTTTGAAGCCTTTTAAGGATCAATTGATCAGTTTAGATAAAACTCATTATCAGGAAAAAAGTGCATTTCAAACTCATGGGCTATAGTCCACAAAAAAGTATGCAAAAAAGGCGATTTTTGCCTCTACATTTTTTCTCGATAATTCCTTCAAATATAGGTTGTTTTTCATAATTTCACTATATATGTGCTCAGTTTGAAGCCTTTTAAGGATCAATTGATCAGTTTAGATAAAACTCATTATCAGGAAAAAAGTGCATTTCAAAGTCATGGGCTATAGTCCACAAAAAAGTATGCAAAAAAGGCGATTTTTGCCTCTAACTTTTTTCTCGATAATTCCTTCAAATATAGGTTGTTTTTCATAATTTCACTATATATGTGCTCAGTTTGAAGCCCTTGTTAGGATCAATAAATCAGTTTAGAAAAAATTGAAAATCAGGAAAAAAGTGCATTTCAAAGTCATGGGCTATAGTCCACAAAAAAGTATGCAAAAAAGGCGATTTTTGCCTCTAACTTTTTTCTCGATAATTCCTTCAAATATAGGTTGTTTTTCATAATTTCACTATATATGTGCTCAGTTTGAAGCCTTTTAAGGATCAATTGATCAGTTCAGATAAAACTCATTATCAGGAAAAAAGTTCATTTCAAACTCATGGGCTATAGTCCACAAAAAAGTATGAAAAAAGGCGATTTTTGCCTCTAACTTTTTTCTCGATAATTCCTTCAAATATAGGTTGTTTTTCATAATTTCACTATATATGTACTCAGTTTGAAGCCCTTGTTAGGATCAATAAATCAGTTTAGAAAAAATTGAAAATCAGGAAAAAAGTTCATTTCAAAGTCATGGGCTATAGTCCACAAAAAACTATGAAAAAAGGCGATTTTTGCCTCTAACTTTTTTCTCGATAATTCCTTCAAATATAGGTTGTTTTTCATAATTTCACTATATATGTGCTCAGTTTGAAGCCTTTTAAGGATCAATTGATCAGTTTAGATAAAACTCATTATCAGGAAAAAAGTGCATTTCAAAGTCATGGGCTATAGTCCACAAAAAAGTATGCAAAAAAGGCGATTTTTGCCTCTAACTTTTTTCTCGATAATTCCTTCAAATATAGGTTGTTTTTCATAATTTCACTATATATGTGCTCAGTTTGAAGCCTTTTAAGGATCAATTGATCAGTTCAGATAAAACTCATTATCAGGAAAAAAGTTCATTTCAAACTCATGGGCTATAGTCCACAAAAAAGTATGAAAAAAGGCGATTTTTGCCTCTAACTTTTTTCTCGATAATTCCTTCAAATATAGGTTGTTTTTCATAATTTCACTATATATGTACTCAGTTTGAAGCCCTTGTTAGGATCAATAAATCAGTTTAGAAAAAATTGAAAATCAGGAAAAAAGTTCATTTCAAAGTCATGGGCTATAGTCCACAAAAAACTATGAAAAAAGGCGATTTTTGCCTCTAACTTTTTTCTCGATAATTCCTTCAAATATAGGTTGTTTTTCATAATTTCACTATATATGTGCTCAGTTTGAAGCCTTTTAAGGATCAATTGATCAGTTTAGATAAAACTCATTATCAGGAAAAAAGTGCATTTCAAACTCATGGGCTATAGTCCACAAAAAAGCATGAAAAAAGGCGATTTTTGCCTCTACATTTTTTCTCGATAATTCCTTCAAATATAGGTTGTTTTTCATAATTTCACTATATATGTACTCAGTTTGAAGCCCTTGTTAGGATCAATAAATCAGTTTAGAAAAAATTGAAAATCAGGAAAAAAGTTCATTTCAAAGTCATGGGCTATAGTCCACAAAAAACTATGAAAAAAGGCGATTTTTGCCTCTACATTTTTTCTCGATAATTCCTTCAAATATAGGTTGTTTTTCATAATTTCACTATATATGTGCTCAGTTTGAAGCCTTTTAAGGATCAATTGATCAGTTTAGATAAAACTCATTATCAGGAAAAAAGTGCATTTCAAAGTCATGGGCTATAGTCCACAAAAAAGTATGCAAAAAAGGCGATTTTTGCCTCTAACTTTTTTCTCGATAATTCCTTCAAATATAGGTTGTTTTTCATAATTTCACTATATATGTGCTCAGTTTGAAGCCCTTGTTAGGATCAATAAATCAGTTTAGAAAAAATTGAAAATCAGGAAAAAAGTGCATTTCAAAGTCATGGGCTATAGTCCACAAAAAAGTATGAAAAAAGGCGATTTTTGCCTCTAACTTTTTTCTCGATAATTCCTTCAAATATAGGTTGTTTTTCATAATTTCACTATATATGTGCTCAGTTTGAAGCCTTTTAAGGATCAATTGATCAGTTTAAATAAAACTCATTATCAGGAAAAAAGTGCATTTCAAACTCATGGGCTATAGTCCACAAAAAAGCATGAAAAAAGGCGATTTTTGCCTCTACATTTTTTCTCGATAATTCCTTCAAATATAGGTTGTTTTTCATAATTTCACTATATATGTGCTCAGTTTGAAGCCTTTTAAGGATCAATTGATCAGTTTAAATAAAACTCATTATCAGGAAAAAAGTGCATTTCAAACTCATGGGCTATAGTCCACAAAAAAGTATGCAAAAAAGGTGATTTTTGCCTCTAACTTTTTTCTCGATAATTCCTTCAAATATAGGTTGTTTTTCATAATTTCACTATATATGTACTCAGTTTGAAGCCCTTGTTAGGATCAATAAATCAGTTTAGAAAAAATTGAAAATCAGGAAAAAAGTTCATTTCAAAGTCATGGGCTATAGTCCACAAAAAACTATGAAAAAAGGCGATTTTTGCCTCTAACTTTTTTCTCGATAATTCCTTCAAATATAGGTTGTTTTTCATAATTTCACTATATATGTACTCAGTTTGAAGCCCTGGTTAGGATCAATAAATCAGTTTAGAAAAAATTGAAAATCAGGAAAAAAGTTCATTTCAAAGTCATGGGCTATAGTCCACAAAAAACTATGAAAAAAGGCGATTTTTGCCTCTAACTTTTTTCTCGATAATTCCTTCAAATATAGGTTGTTTTTCATAATTTCACTATATATGTGCTCAGTTTGAAGCCTTTTAAGGATCAATTGATCAGTTTAAATAAAACTCATTATCAGGAAAAAAGTGCATTTCAAACTCATGGGCTATAGTCCACAAAAAAAGTATGAAAAAAGGCGATTTTTGCCTCTAACTTTTTTTCTCGATAATTCCTTCAAATATAGGTTGTTTTTCATAATTTCACTATATATGTACTCAGTTTGAAGCCCTTGTTAGGATCAATAAATCAGTTTAGAAAAAATTGAAAATCAGGAAAAAAGTTCATTTCAAAGTCATGGGCTATAGTCCACAAAAAACTATGAAAAAAGGCGATTTTTGCCTCTAACTTTTTTCTCGATAATTCCTTCAATATAGGTTGTTTTTCATAATTTCACTATATATGTGCTCAGTTTGAAGCCTTTTAAGGATCAATTGATCAGTTTAAGATAAAACTCATTATCAGGAAAAAAGTGCATTTCAAACTCATGGGCTATAGTCCACAAAAAAGTATGCAAAAAAGGCGATTTTTGCCTCTACATTTTTTTCTCGATAATTCCTTCAAATATAGGTTGTTTTTCATAATTTCACTATATATGTGCTCAGTTTGAAGCCTTTTAAGGATCAATTGATCAGTTTAGATAAAACTCATTATCAGGAAAAAAGTGCATTTCAAAGTCATGGGCTATAGTCCACAAAAAAGTATGCAAAAAAGGCGATTTTTGCCTCTAACTTTTTTCTCGATAATTCCTTCAAATATAGGTTGTTTTTCATAATTTCACTATATATGTGCTCAGTTTGAAGCCCTTGTTAGGATCAATAAATCAGTTTAGAAAAAATTGAAAATCAGGAAAAAAGTGCATTTCAAAGTCATGGGCTATAGTCCACAAAAAAGTATGAAAAAAGGCGATTTTTGCCTCTAACTTTTTTCTCGATAATTCCTTCAAATATAGGTTGTTTTTTCATAATTTCACTATATATGTGCTCAGTTTGAAGCCTTTTAAGGATCAATTGTTCAGTTTAAATAAAACTCATTATCAGGAAAAAGTGCATTTCAAACTCATGGGCTATAGTCCACAAAAAAGTATGCAAAAAAGGTGATTTTTGCCTCTACATTTTTTTCTCGATAATTCCTTCAAATATAGGGGTGTTTTTCATAATTTCACTATATATGTGCTCAGTTTGAAGCCCTTGTTAGGATCAATAAATCAGTTTAGAAAAAATTGATAATCAGGAAAAAAGTGCATTTCAAAGTCATGGCTATAGACCACAAAAAGTATGAAAAAAGGCGATTTTTGCCTCTAAACTTTTTTCTCGATAATTCCTTCAAATATAGGTTGTTTTTCATAATTTCACTATATATGTGCTCAGTTTGAAGCCTTTTAAGGACCAATTGATCAGTTTAAATAAAACTCATTATCAGGAAAAAAGTGCATTTCAAACTCATGGGCTATAGTCCACAAAAAAGTATGCAAAAAAGGTGATTTTGCCTCTACATTTTTTCCTCGATAATTCCTTCAAATATAGGGTGTTTTTCATAATTTCACTATATATGTGCTCAGTTTGAAGCCTTTTAAGGATCAATTGATCAGTTTAGATAAAACTCATTATCAGGAAAAAAGTGCATTTCAAACTCATGGGCTATAGTCCACAAAAAAGTATGAAAAAAGGCGATTTTTTGCCTCTACATTTTTTTCTCGATAATTCCTTCAAATATAGGTTGTTTTTCATAATTTCACTATATATGTGCTCAGTTTGAAGCCTTTTAAGGATCAATTGATCAGTTTTAGATAAAACTCATTATCAGGAAAAAAGTGCATTTCAAAGTCATGGGCTATAGTCCACAAAAAAGTATGCAAAAAAGGCGATTTTTGCCTCTAACTTTTTTCTCGATAATTCCTTCAAATATAGGTTGTTTTTTCATAATTTCACTATATATGTGCTCAGTTTGAAGCCCTTGTTAGGATCAATAAATCAGGTTTAGAAAAAATTGAAAATCAGGAAAAAGGTGCATTTCAAAGTCATGGCTATAGTCCACAAAAAAGTATGAAAAAAAGGCGATTTTTGCCTCTAACTTTTTTCTCGATAATTCCTTCAAATATAGGTTGTTTTTCCATAATTTCACTATATATGTGCTCAATTTCAAGCCTGTTTAAGGATCAATTGATCAGTTTAGATAAAACTCATTATCAGGAAAAAAGTGCATTTTCAAACTCATGGGCTATAGTCCACAAAAAAGTATGAAAAAGGCGATTTTTGCCTCTACAATTTTTTCTCGATAATTCCTTCAAATATAGGTTGTTTTTCATAATTTCACTATATATAATGCTCAGTTTGAAGCCTTTTAAGGATCAATTGATTCAGTTTAGATAAAACTCATTATCAGGGAAAAAAGTGCATTTCAAACTCATGGGCTATAGTCCACAAAAAAGTATGCAAAAAAGGCGATTTTTGCCTCTACATTTTTTCTCGATAATTCCTTCAATATAGGTTGTTTTTCATAATTTCACTATATATGTGCCTCAGTTTGAAGCCTTTTAAGGATCAATTGATCAGTTTAGATAAAACTCATTATCAGGAAAAAAGTGCATTTCAAAGTCATGGGCTATAGTCCACAAAAAAGTATGCAAAAAAGGCGATTTTTGCCTCTAACTTTTTTCTCGATAATTCCTTCAAATATAGGTTGTTTTTCATAATTTTCACTATATATGTGCTCAGTTTTCGAAGCCCCTATGTTAGGATCAAATAAATCAGTTTAGAAAAAATTGAAAATCAGGAAAAAAGTGCATTTCAAAGTCATGGGCTATAGTCCACAAAAAAGTATGCAAAAAAGGCGATTTTTGCCTCTAACTTTTTTCTCGATAATTCCTTCAAATATAGGTTGTTTTTTCATAATTTCACTATATATGTGCTCAGTTTGAAGCCCTTGTTAGGATCAATAAATCAGTTTAGAAAAAATTGAAAATCAGGAAAAAAGTGCATTTCAAAGTCATGGGCTATAGTCCACAAAAAAAGTATGCAAAAAAGGCGATTTTTAGCCTCTAACTTTTTTTCCCTCGATAACTTCCTTCATAATATAGGTTTGTTTTTCATAATTTCACTATATATGTGCTCAGTTTGAAGCCTTTTAAGGATTTATCAGGAAAAAAGTGCATTTCAAAGTCATGGGCTATAGTCCACAAAAAAGTATGAAAAAAGGCGATTTTTGCCTCTACATTTTTTCTCGATAATTCCTTCAAATATAGGTTGTTTTTCATAATTTCACTATATATATGCTCAGTTTGAAGCCTTTTAAGGATCAATTGATCAGTTTAGATAAAACTCATTATCAGGAAAAAAGTGCATTTCAAAGTCATGGGCTATAGTCCACAAAAAAGTATGCAAAAAAGGCGATTTTTGCCTCTAACTTTTTTCTCGATAATTCCTTCAAATATAGGTTGTTTTTCATAATTTCACTATATATGTGCTCAGTTTGAAGCCCTTGTTAGGATCAATAAATCAGTTTAGAAAAAATTGAAAATCAGGAAAAAAGTGCATTTCAAAGTCATGGGCTATAGTCCACAAAAAAGTATGCAAAAAAGGCGATTTTTGCCTCTAACTTTTTTCTCGATAATTCCTTCAAATATAGGTTGTTTTTCATAATTTCACTATATATGTGCTCAGTTTGAAGCCTTTTAAGGATCAATTGATCAGTTTAGATAAAACTCATTATCAGGAAAAAAGTGCATTTCAAAGTCATGGGCTATAGTCCACAAAAAAGTATGAAAAAAGGCGATTTTTGCCTCTACATTTTTTCTCGATAATTCCTTCAAATATAGGTTGTTTTTCATAATTTCACTATATATATGCTCAGTTTGAAGCCTTTTAAGGATCAATTGATCAGTTTAGATAAAACTCATTATCAGGAAAAAAGTGCATTTCAAACTCATGGGCTATAGTCCACAAAAAAGTATGCAAAAAAGGCGATTTTTGCCTCTAACTTTTTTCTCGATAATTCCTTCAAATATAGGTTGTTTTTCATAATTTCACTATATATATGCTCAGTTTGAAGCCTTTTAAGGATCAATTGATCAGTTTAGATAAAACTCATTATCAGGAAAAAAGTGCATTTCAAAGTCATGGGCTATAGTCCACAAAAAAGTATGCAAAAAAGGCGATTTTTGCCTCTAACTTTTTTCTCGATAATTCCTTCAAATATAGGTTGTTTTTCATAATTTCACTATATATGTGCTCAGTTTGAAGCCCTTGTTAGGATCAATAAATCAGTTTAGAAAAAATTGAAAATCAGGAAAAAAGTGCGTTTCAAAGTCATGGGCTATAGTCCACAAAAAAGTATGCAAAAAAGGCGATTTTTGCCTCTAACTTTTTTCTCGATAATTCCTTCAAATATAGGTTGTTTTTCATAATTTCACTATATATGTGCTCAGTTTGAAGCCTTTTAAGGATCAATTGATCAGTTTAGATAAAACTCATTATCAGGAAAAAAGTGCATTTCAAAGTCATGGGCTATAGTCCACAAAAAAGTATGAAAAAAGGCGATTTTTGCCTCTACATTTTTTCTCGATAATTCCTTCAAATATAGGTTGTTTTTCATAATTTCACTATATATATGCTCAGTTTGAAGCCTTTTAAGGATCAATTGATCAGTTTAGATAAAACTCATTATCAGGAAAAAAGTGCATTTCAAACTCATGGGCTATAGTCCACAAAAGAGTATGCAAAAAAGGCGATTTTTGCCTCTACATTTTTTCTCGATAATTCCTTCAAATATAGGTTGTTTTTCATAATTTCACTATATATGTGCTCAGTTTGAAGCCTTTTAAGGATCAATTGATCAGTTTAGATAAAACTCATTATCAGGAAAAAAGTGCATTTCAAAGTCATGGGCTATAGTCCACAAAAAAGTATGCAAAAAAGGCGATTTTTGCCTCTAACTTTTTTCTCGATAATTCCTTCAAATATAGGTTGTTTTTCATAATTTCACTATATATGTGCTCAGTTTGAAGCCCTTGTTAGGATCAATAAATCAGTTTAGAAAAAATTGAAAATCAGGAAAAAAGTGCATTTCAAAGTCATGGGCTATAGTCCACAAAAAAGTATGCAAAAAAGGCGATTTTTGCCTCTAACTTTTTTCTCGATAATTCCTTCAAATATAGGTTGTTTTTCATAATTTCACTATATATGTGCTCAGTTTGAAGCCTTTTAAGGATCAATTGATCAGTTTAGATAAAACTCATTATCAGGAAAAAAGTGCATTTCAAAGTCATGGGCTATAGTCCACAAAAAAGTATGAAAAAAGGCGATTTTTGCCTCTACATTTTTTCTCGATAATTCCTTCAAATATAGGTTGTTTTTCATAATTTCACTATATATATGCTCAGTTTGAAGCCTTTCAAGGATCAATTGATCAGTTTAGATAAAACTCATTATCAGGAAAAAAGTGCATTTCAAACTCATGGGCTATAGTCCACAAAAAAGTATGCAAAAAAGGCGATTTTTGCCTCTACATTTTTTCTCGATAATTCCTTCAAATATAGGTTGTTTTTCATAATTTCACTATATATGTGCTCAGTTTGAAGCCTTTTAAGGATCAATTGATCAGGTTAGATAAAACTCATTATCAGGAAAAAAGTGCATTTCAAAGTCATGGGCTATAGTCCACAAAAAAGTATGCAAAAAAGGCGATTTTTGCCTCTAACTTTTTTCTCGATAATTCCTTCAAATATAGGTTGTTTTTCATAATTTCACTATATATGTGCTCAGTTTGAAGCCCTTGTTAGGATCAATAAATCAGTTTAGAAAAAATTGAAAATCAGGAAAAAAGTGCATTTCAAAGTCATGGGCTATAGTCCACAAAAAAGTATGAAAAAAGGCGATTTTTGCCTCTAACTTTTTTCTCGATAATTGCTTCAAATATAGGTTGTTTTTCATAATTTCACTATATATGTGCTCAGTTTGAAGCCCTTGTTAGGATCAATAAATCAGTTTAGAAAAAATTGAAAATCAGGAAAAAAATGCATTTCAAAGTCATGGGCTATAGTCCACAAAAAAGTATGAAAAAAGGCGATTTTTGCCTCTAACTTTTTTCTCGATAATTCCTTCAAATATAGGTTGTTTTTCATAATTTCACTATATATGTGCTCAGTTTGAAGCCTTTTAAGGATCAATTGATCAGTTTAGATAAAACTCATTATCAGGAAAAAAGTGCATTTCAAACTCATGGGCTATAGTCCACAAAAAAGTATGCAAAAAAGGTGATTTTTGCCTCTACATTTTTTCTCGATAATTCCTTCAAATATAGGGTGTTTTTCATAATTTCACTATATATGTGCTCAGTTTGAAGCCTTTGTAAGGATCAATAGATCAGTTCAGACGAAACTCAAAATCAGGAAAAAAGTGCATTTCAAACTCATGGGCTATAGTCCACAAAAAAGTATGCAAAAAAGGTGATTTTTGCCTCTACATTTTTTCTCGATAATTCCTTCAAATATAGGTTGTTTTTCTTAAATTAACTATATATGTGCTCAGTTTGAAGCCTTTTAAGAATCAATTGATCAGTTTAGATAAAACTCATTATCAGGAAAAAAGTGCATTTCAAACTCATGGGCTACAGTCCACAAAAAAGTATGCAAAAAAGGCGATTTTTGCCTCTAACTTTTTTCTCGATAATTCCTTCAAATATAGGTTGTTTTTCATAATTTCACTATATATGTGCTCAGTTTGAAGCCCTTAATAGGATCAATAGATCAGTTTAGATAAAACTCATTTTCAGGAAAAAAGTGAATTTCAAACTCATGGGCTATAGTCCACAAAAAAGTATGAAAAAATGCGATTTTTGCTTCTATCTTTTTTCTCGATAATTCCTTCAAATATAGGTTGTTTTTCTTAAATTAACTATATATGTGCTCAGTTTGAAGCCTTTTAAGAATCAATTGATCAGTTTAGATAAAACTCATTATCAGGAAAAAAGTGCATTTCAAACTCATGGGCTATAGTCCACAAAAAAGTATGCAAAAAAGGCGATTTTTGCCTCTAACTTTTTTCTCGATAATTCCTTCAAATATAGGTTGTTTTTCATAATTTCACTATATATGTGCTCAGTTTGAAGCCCTTGTTAGGATCAATAAATCAGTTTAGAAAAAATTGAAAATCAGGAAAAAAGTGCATTTCAAAGTCATGGGCTATAGTCCACAAAAAAGTATGAAAAAAGGCGATTTTTGCCTCTAACTTTTTTCTCGATAATTCCTTCAAATATAGGTTGTTTTTCATAATTTCACTATATATGTGCTCAGTTTGAAGCCTTTTAAGGATCAATTGATCAGTTTAGATAAAACTCATTATCAGGAAAAAAGTGCATTTCAAACTCATGGGCTATAGTCCACAAAAAAGTATGAAAAAAGGCGATTTTTGCCTCTAACTTTTTTCTCGATAATTCCTTCAAATATAGGTTGTTTTTCATAATTTCACTATATATGTGCTCAGTTTGAAGCCCTTGTTAGGATCAATAAATCAGTTTAGAAAAAATTGAAAATCAGGAAAAAAGTGCATTTCAAAGTCATGGGCTATAGTCCACAAAAAAGTATGAAAAAAGGCGATTTTTGCCTCTAACTTTTTTCTCGATAATTCCTTCAAATATAGGTTGTTTTTCATAATTTCACTATATATGTGCTCAGTTTGAAGCTCTTGTTAGGATCAATAAATCAGTTTAGAAAAAATTGAAAATCAGGAAAAATGTGCATTTCAAAGTCATGGGCTATAGTCCACAAAAAAGTATAGTCCACAAAAAAGAAAAAAGGCGATTTTTGCCTCTAACTTTTTTCTCGATAATTCCTTCAAATATAGGTTGTTTTTCATAATTTCACTATATATGTGCTCAGTTTGAAGCCCTTGTTAGGATCAATAAATCAGTTTAGAAAAAATTGAAAATCAGGAAAAAAGTGCATTTCAAAGTCATGGGCTATAGTCCACAAAAAGTATGAAAAAAGGCGATTTTTGTCTCTAACTTTTTTCTCGATAATTCCTTCAAATGTAGGTTGTTTTTCATAATTTCACTATATATGTGCTCAGTTTGAAGCCCTTGTTAGGATCAATAAATCAGTTTAGAAAAAATTGAAAATCAGGAAAAAAGTGCATTTCAAAGTCATGGGCTATAGTCCACAAAAAAGTATGAAAAAAGGCGATTTTTGCCTCTAACTTTTTTCTCGATAATTCCTTCAAATATAGGTTGTTTTTCATAATTTCACTATATATGTGCTCAGTTTGAAGCCCTTGTTAGGATCAATAAATCAGTTTAGAAAAAATTGAAAATCAGGAAAAAAGTGCATTTCAAAGTCATGGGCTATAGTCCACAAAAAAGTATGAAAAAAGGCGATTTTTGCCTCTAACTTTTTTCTCGATAATTCCTTCAAATATAGGTTGTTTTTCATAATTTCACTATATATGTGCTCAGTTTGAAGCTCTTGTTAGGATCAATAAATCAGTTTAGAAAAAATTGAAAATCAGGAAAAATGTGCATTTCAAAGTCATGGGCTATAGTCCACAAAAAAGTATAGTCCACAAAAAAGAAAAAAGGCGATTTTTGCCTCTAACTTTTTTCTCGATAATTCCTTCAAATATAGGTTGTTTTTCATAATTTCACTATATATGTGCTCAGTTTGAAGCCCTTGTTAGGATCAATAAATCAGTTTAGAAAAAATTGAAAATCAGGAAAAAAGTGCATTTCAAAGTCATGGGCTATAGTCCACAAAAAAGTATGAAAAAAGGCGATTTTTGCCTCTAACTTTTTTCTCGATAATTCCTTCAAATATAGGTTGTTTTTCATAATTTCACTATATATGTGCTCAGTTTGAAGCTCTTGTTAGGATCAATAAATCAGTTTAGAAAAAATTGAAAATCAGGAAAAATGTGCATTTCAAAGTCATGGGCTATAGTCCACAAAAAAGTATAGTCCACAAAAAAGAAAAAAGGCGATTTTTGCCTCTAACTTTTTTCTCGATAATTCCTTCAAATATAGGTTGTTTTTCATAATTTCACTATATATGTGCTCAGTTTGAAGCCCTTGTTAGGATCAATAAATCAGTTTAGAAAAAATTGAAAATCAGGAAAAAAGTGCATTTCAAAGTCATGGGCTATAGTCCACAAAAAGTATGAAAAAAGGCGATTTTTGTCTCTAACTTTTTTCTCGATAATTCCTTCAAATGTAGGTTGTTTTTCATAATTTCACTATATATGTGCTCAGTTTGAAGCCTTTTAAGGATCAATTGATCAGTTTAGATAAAACTCATTATCAGGAAAAAAGTGCATTTCAAAGTCATAGCCTATAGTCCACAAAAAAGTATGAAAAAAGGCGATTTTTGCCTCTAACTTTTTTCTCGATAATTCCTTCAAATATAGGTTGTTTTTCATAATTTCACTATATATGTGCTCAGTTTGAAGCCCTTGTTAGGATCAATAAATCAGTTTAGAAAAAATTGAAAATCAGGAAAAAAGTGCATTTCAAAGTCATGGGCTATAGTCCACAAAAAAGTATGAAAAAAGGCGATTTTTGCCTCTAACTTTTTTCTCGATAATTCCTTCAAATATAGGTTGTTTTTCATAATTTCACTATATATGTGCTCAGTTTGAAGCTCTTGTTAGGATCAATAAATCAGTTTAGAAAAAATTGAAAATCAGGAAAAATGTGCATTTCAAAGTCATGGGCTATAGTCCACAAAAAAGTATAGTCCACAAAAAAGAAAAAAGGCGATTTTTGCCTCTAACTTTTTTCTCGATAATTCCTTCAAATATAGGTTGTTTTTCATAATTTCACTATATATGTGCTCAGTTTGAAGCCTTTTAAGGATCAATTGATCAGTTTAGATAAAACTCATTATCAGGAAAAAAGTGCATTTCAAAGTCATAGCCTATAGTCCACAAAAAAGTATGAAAAAAGGCGATTTTTGCCTCTAACTTTTTTCTCGATAATTCCTTCAAATATAGGTTGTTTTTCATAATTTCACTATATATGTGCTCAGTTTGAAGCCCTTGTTAGGATCAATAAATCAGTTTAGAAAAAATTGAAAATCAGGAAAAAAGTGCATTTCAAAGTCATGGGCTATAGTCCACAAAAAGTATGAAAAAAGGCGATTTTTGTCTCTAACTTTTTTCTCGATAATTCCTTCAAATGTAGGTTGTTTTTCATAATTTCACTATATATGTGCTCAGTTTGAAGCCCTTGTTAGGATCAATAAATCAGTTTAGAAAAAATTGAAAATCAGGAAAAAAGTGCATTTCAAAGTCATGGGCTATAGTCCACAAAAAAGTATAGTCCACAAAAAAGAAAAAAGGCGATTTTTGCCTCTAACTTTTTTCTCGATAATTCCTTCAAATATAGGTTGTTTTTCATAATTTCACTATATATGTGCTCAGTTTGAAGCCTTTTAAGGATCAATTGATCAGTTTAGATAAAACTCATTATCAGGAAAAAAGTGCATTTCAAAGTCATAGCCTATAGTCCACAAAAAAGTATGAAAAAAGGCGATTTTTGCCTCTAACTTTTTTCTCGATAATTCCTTCAAATATAGGTTGTTTTTCATAATTTCACTATATATGTGCTCAGTTTGAAGCCCTTGTTAGGATCAATAAATCAATTTAGAAAAAATTGAAAATCAGGAAAAAAGTGCATTTCAAAGTCATGGGCTATAGTCCACAAAAAAGTATGAAAAAAGGCGATTTTTGCCTCTAACTTTTTTCTCGATAATTCCTTCAAATATAGGTTGTTTTTCATAATTTCACTATATATGTGCTCAGTTTGAAGCCCTTGTTAGGATCAATAAATCAGTTTAGAAAAAATTGAAAATCAGGAAAAAAGTGCATTTCAAAGTCATGGGCTATAGTCCACAAAAAGTATGAAAAAAGGCGATTTTTGTCTCTAACTTTTTTCTCGATAATTCCTTCAAATGTAGGTTGTTTTTCATAATTTCACTATATATGTGCTCAGTTTGAAGCCCTTGTTAGGATCAATAAATCAGTTTAGAAAAAATTGAAAATCAGGAAAAAAGTGCATTTCAAAGTCATGGGCTATAGTCCACAAAAAAGTATGAAAAAAGGCGATTTTTGCCTCTAACTTTTTTCTCGATAATTCCTTCAAATATAGGTTGTTTTTCATAATTTCACTATATATGTGCTCAGTTTGAAGCCCTTGTTAGGATCAATAAATCAGTTTAGAAAAAATTGAAAATCAGGAAAAAAGTGCATTTCAAAGTCATGGGCTATAGTCCACAAAAAAGTATGAAAAAAGGCGATTTTTGCCTCTAACTTTTTTCTCGATAATTCCTTCAAATATAGGTTGTTTTTCATAATTTCACTATATATGTGCTCAGTTTGAAGCCTTTTAAGGATCAATTGATCAGTTTAGATAAAACTCATTATCAGGAAAAAAGTGCATTTCAAAGTCATAGCCTATAGTCCACAAAAAAGTATGAAAAAAGGCGATTTTTGCCTCTAACTTTTTTCTCGATAATTCCTTCAAATATAGGTTGTTTTTCATAATTTCACTATATATGTGCTCAGTTTGAAGCCCTTGTTAGGATCAATAAATCAGTTTAGAAAAAATTGAAAATCAGGAAAAAAGTGCATTTCAAAGTCATGGGCTATAGTCCACAAAAAAGTATGAAAAAAGGCGATTTTTGCCTCTAACTTTTTTCTCGATAATTCCTTCAAATATAGGTTGTTTTTCATAATTTCACTATATATGTGCTCAGTTTGAAGCTCTTGTTAGGATCAATAAATCAGTTTAGAAAAAATTGAAAATCAGGAAAAATGTGCATTTCAAAGTCATGGGCTATAGTCCACAAAAAAGTATAGTCCACAAAAAAGAAAAAAGGCGATTTTTGCCTCTAACTTTTTTCTCGATAATTCCTTCAAATATAGGTTGTTTTTCATAATTTCACTATATATGTGCTCAGTTTGAAGCCCTTGTTAGGATCAATAAATCAGTTTAGAAAAAATTGAAAATCAGGAAAAAAGTGCATTTCAAAGTCATGGGCTATAGTCCACAAAAAGTATGAAAAAAGGCGATTTTTGTCTCTAACTTTTTTCTCGATAATTCCTTCAAATGTAGTTTGTTTTTCATAATTTCACTATATATGTGCTCAGTTTGAAGCCCTTGTTAGGATCAATAAATCAGTTTAGAAAAAATTGAAAATCAGGAAAAAAGTGCATTTCAAAGTCATGGGCTATAGTCCACAAAAAAGTATAGTCCACAAAAAAGAAAAAAGGCGATTTTTGCCTCTAACTTTTTTCTCGATAATTCCTTCAAATATAGGTTGTTTTTCATAATTTCACTATATATGTGCTCAGTTTGAAGCCTTTTAAGGATCAATTGATCAGTTTAGATAAAACTCATTATCAGGAAAAAAGTGCATTTCAAAGTCATAGCCTATAGTCCACAAAAAAGTATGAAAAAAGGCGATTTTTGCCTCTAACTTTTTTCTCGATAATTCCTTCAAATATAGGTTGTTTTTCATAATTTCACTATATATGTGCTCAGTTTGAAGCCCTTGTTAGGATCAATAAATCAATTTAGAAAAAATTGAAAATCAGGAAAAAAGTGCATTTCAAAGTCATGGGCTATAGTCCACAAAAAAGTATGAAAAAAGGCGATTTTTGCCTCTAACTTTTTTCTCGATAATTCCTTCAAATATAGGTTGTTTTTCATAATTTCACTATATATGTGCTCAGTTTGAAGCCCTTGTTAGGATCAATAAATCAGTTTAGAAAAAATTGAAAATCAGGAAAAAAGTGCATTTCAAAGTCATGGGCTATAGTCCACAAAAAGTATGAAAAAAGGCGATTTTTGTCTCTAACTTTTTTCTCGATAATTCCTTCAAATGTAGGTTGTTTTTCATAATTTCACTATATATGTGCTCAGTTTGAAGCCCTTGTTAGGATCAATAAATCAGTTTAGAAAAAATTGAAAATCAGGAAAAAAGTGCATTTCAAAGTCATGGGCTATAGTCCACAAAAAAGTATGAAAAAAGGCGATTTTTGCCTCTAACTTTTTTCTCGATAATTCCTTCAAATATAGGTTGTTTTTCATAATTTCACTATATATGTGCTCAGTTTGAAGCCTTTTAAGGATCAATTGATCAGTTTAGATAAAACTCATTATCAGGAAAAAAGTGCATTTCAAACTCATGGGCTATAGTCCACAAAAAAGTATGCAAAAAAGGCGATTTTTGCCTCTAACTTTTTTCTCGATAATTCCTTCAAATATAGGTTGTTTTTCATAATTTCACTATATATGTGCTCAGTTTGAAGCCCTTGTTAGGATCAATAAATCAGTTTAGAAAAAATTGAAAATCAGGAAAAAAGTGCATTTCAAAGTCATGGGCTATAGTCCACAAAAAAGTATGAAAAAAGGCGATTTTTGCCTCTAACTTTTTTCTCGATAATTCCTTCAAATATAGGTTGTTTTTCATAATTTCACTATATATGTGCTCAGTTTGAAGCCTTTTAAGGATCAATTGATCAGTTTAGATAAAACTCATTATCAGGAAAAAAGTGCATTTCAAACTCATGGGCTATAGTCCACAAAAAAGTATGCAAAAAAGGCGATTTTTGCCTCTAACTTTTTTCTCGATAATTCCTTCAAATATAGGTTGTTTTTCATAATTTCACTATATATGTGCTCAGTTTGAAGCCCTTGTTAGGATCAATAAATCAGTTTAGAAAAAATTGAAAATCAGGAAAAAAGTGCATTTCAAAGTCATGGGCTATAGTCCACAAAAAGTATGAAAAAAGGCGATTTTTGTCTCTAACTTTTTTCTCGATAATTCCTTCAAATGTAGGTTGTTTTTCATAATTTCACTATATATGTGCTCAGTTTGAAGCCCTTGTTAGGATCAATAAATCAGTTTAGAAAAAATTGAAAATCAGGAAAAAAGTGCATTTCAAAGTCATGGGCTATAGTCCACAAAAAAGTATGAAAAAAGGCGATTTTTGCCTCTAACTTTTTTCTCGATAATTCCTTCAAATATAGGTTGTTTTTCATAATTTCACTATATATGTGCTCAGTTTGAAGCCTTTTAAGGATCAATTGATCAGTTTAGATAAAACTCATTATCAGGAAAAAAGTGCATTTCAAACTCATGGGCTATAGTCCACAAAAAAGTATGCAAAAAAGGCGATTTTTGCCTCTAACTTTTTTCTCGATAATTCCTTCAAATATAGGTTGTTTTTCATAATTTCACTATATATGTGCTCAGTTTGAAGCCCTTGTTAGGATCAATAAATCAGTTTAGAAAAAATTGAAAATCAGGAAAAAAGTGCATTTCAAAGTCATGGGCTATAGTCCACAAAAAAGTATGAAAAAAGGCGATTTTTGCCTCTAACTTTTTTCTCGATAATTCCTTCAAATATAGGTTGTTTTTCATAATTTCACTATATATGTGCTCAGTTTGAAGCCTTTTAAGGATCAATTGATCAGTTTAGATAAAACTCATTATCAGGAAAAAAGTGCATTTCAAACTCATGGGCTATAGTCCACAAAAAAGTATGCAAAAAAGGCGATTTTTGCCTCTAACTTTTTTCTCGATAATTCCTTCAAATATAGGTTGTTTTTCATAATTTCACTATATATGTGCTCAGTTTGAAGCCCTTGTTAGGATCAATAAATCAGTTTAGAAAAAATTGAAAATCAGGAAAAAAGTGCATTTCAAAGTCATGGGCTATAGTCCACAAAAAAGTATGAAAAAAGGCGATTTTTGCCTCTAACTTTTTTCTCGATAATTCCTTCAAATATAGGTTGTTTTTCATAATTTCACTATATATGTGCTCAGTTTGAAGCCCTTGTTAGGATCAATAAATCAGTTTAGAAAAAATTGAAAATCAGGAAAAAAGTGCATTTCAAAGTCATGGGCTATAGTCCACAAAAAAGTATGAAAAAAGGCGATTTTTGCCTCTAACTTTTTTCTCGATAATTCCTTCAAATATAGGTTGTTTTTCATAATTTCACTATATATGTGCTCAGTTTGAAGCCCTTGTTAGGATCAATAAATCAGTTTAGAAAAAATTGAAAATCAGGAAAAAAGTGCATTTCAAAGTCATGGGCTATAGTCCACAAAAAAGTATGAAAAAAGGCGATTTTTGCCTCTAACTTTTTTCTCGATAATTCCTTCAAATATAGGTTGTTTTTCATAATTTCACTATATATGTGCTCAGTTTGAAGCCCTTGTTAGGATCAATAAATCAGTTTAGAAAAAATTGAAAATCAGGAAAAAAGTGCATTTCAAAGTCATGGGCTATAGTCCACAAAAAAGTATGAAAAAAGGCGATTTTTGCCTCTAACTTTTTTCTCGATAATTCCTTCAAATATAGGTTGTTTTTCATAATTTCACTATATATGTGCTCAGTTTGAAGCCTTTTAAGGATCAATTGATCAGTTTAGATAAAACTCATTATCAGGAAAAAAGTGCATTTCAAACTCATGGGCTATAGTCCACAAAAAAGTATGAAAAAAGGCGATTTTTGCCTCTAACTTTTTTCTCGATAATTCCTTCAAATATAGGTTGTTTTTCATAATTTCACTATATATGTGCTCAGTTTGAAGCCCTTGTTAGGATCAATAAATCAGTTTAGAAAAAATTGAAAATCCTGAAAAAAGTGCATTTCAAAGTCATGGGCTATAGTCCACAAAAAAGTATGAAAAAAGGCGATTTTTGCCTCTAACTTTTTTCTCGATAATTCCTTCAAATATAGGTTGTTTTTCATAATTTAACTATATATGTGCTCAGTTTGAAGCCCTTGTTAGGATCAATAAATCAGTTTAGAAAAAATTGAAAATCAGGAAAAAAGTGCATTTCAAAGTCATGGGCTATAGTCCACAAAAAAGCGTGAAAAAAGGCGATTTTTGCTTCTATCTTTTTTCTCGATAATTCCTTCAAATATAGGTTGTTTTTCTTAAATTCACTATATATGTGCTCAGTTTGAAGTCCTTGTTAGCATCAAAAAATCAGTTTAGAAAAAACTTAAAATTAGGAAAAAAGTGCATTTCATAGTCATGGGCTATAGTCCACAAAAAAGTATGAAAAAAGGCGATTTTTGCCTCTATCTTTTTTCTCGATAATTCCTTCAAATATAGGTTTTTTTGAAGTTAGTTTGAAGCCTTTGTAAGGATCAATTGATCAGTTTAGATAAAACTCCTTATCAGGAAAAAAGTGCATTTCAAAGTCATGGGCTATAGTCCACAAAAAAGTGTGAAAAAAGGCGATTTTTGCCTCTATCTTTTTTCTCGATAATTCCTTCAAATATAGGTTGTTTTTCTTAAATTCACAATATATGTGCTCAGTTTGAAGCCCTTGTTAGGATCAATAAATCAGTTTAGAAAAAATTGAAAATCAGGAAAAAAGTGCATTTCAAAGTCATGGGCTATAGTCCACAAAAAAGTATGAAAAAAGGCGATTTTTTCTCGATAATTCCTTCAAATATAGGTTGTTTTTCATATTTTCACTATATATGTGCTCAGTTTGAAAACTTTTAAGGATCAATTGATCAGTTTAGATAAAACTCATTATCAGGAAAAAAGTGCATTTCAAACTCATGGGCTATAGTCCACAAAAAAGTAGGAAGAAAGGCGATTTTGGCCTCTAACTTTTTTCTGGATAATTCCTTCAAATATAGGTTGTTTTGCGCAAATTTACTATATTTGTGCTCAGTTTGAAACCCTTGTAAGGATCAATGCATCAGTTTTGATGAAATTCAAAATTAGGAAAAAAGTGCATTTCAAACTCATGGGCTATAGTCCACAAAAAAGTGTGAAAAAATGCGATTTTTGCTTCTATCTTTTTTCTCGATAATTCCTTCAAATATAGGTTGTTTTTCTTAAATTCACTATGTATGTGCTCAGTTTGAAGCCTTTGTAAGGATCAATTGATCAGTTTCGATAAAACTCATTATCAGGAAAAAAGTGCATTTCAAACTCATGGGCTATAGTCCACAAAAAAGTAGGAAAAAAGGCGATTTTGGCCTCTAACTTTTTTCTCGATAATTCCTTCAAATATAGGTTGTTTTTCTTAAATTCACTATATATGTGCTCAGTTTGAAGCCTTTGTAAGGATCAATTGATCAGTTTCGATAAAACTCATTATCAGGAAAAAAGTGCATTTCAAACTCATGGGCTATAGTCCACAAAAAAGTAGGAAAAAAGGCGATTTTGGCCTCTAACTTTTTTCTCGATAATTCCTTCAAATATAGGTTGTTTTTCTTAAATTCACTATATATGTGCTCAGTTTGAAGCCTTTGTAAGGATTAATTGATCAGTTTAGATAAAACTCATTTTCAGGAAAAAAGTGCATTTCAAACTCATGGGCTATAGTCCACAAAAAAGTATGAAAAAAGGCGATTTTTGCCTCTAACTTTTTTCTCGATAATTCCTTCAAATATAGGTTGTTTTTCATAATTTCACTATATATGTGCTCAGTTTGAAGCTTTTATTAGGATCAATAAATCAGTTTAGAAGAAATTGAAAATCAGGAAAAAAGTGCATTTCAAAATCATGGGCTATAGTCCACAAAAAAGTGTGAAAAAATGCGATTTTTGCTTCTATCTTTTTTCTCGATAATTCCTTCAAATATAGGTTGTTTTTCTTAAATCCACTATATATGTGCTCAGTTTGAAGCCTTTGTAAGGATCAATTGATCAGTTTCGATAAAACTCATTATCAGGAAAAAAGTGCATTTCAAACTCATGGGCTATAGTCCACAAAAAAGTAGGAAAAAAGGCGATTTTGGCCTCTAACTTTTTTCTCGATAATTCCTTCAAATATAGGTTGTTTTTCTTAAATTCACTATATATGTGCTCAGTTTGAAGCCTTTGTAAGGATTAATTGATCAGTTTAGATAAAACTCATTTTCAGGAAAAAAGTGCATTTCAAACTCATGGGCTATAGTCCACAAAAAAGTAGGAAAAAAGGCGATTTTGGCCTCTAACTTTTTTCTGGATAATTCCTTCAAATATAGGTTGTTTTGCGCAAATTTACTATATTTGTGCTCAGTTTGAAACCCTTGTAAGGATCAATGCATCAGTTTTGATGAAACTCAAAATTAGGAAAAAAGTGCATTTCAAACTCATGGGCTATAGTCCACAAAAAAGTATGAAAAAAGGCGATTTTTGCCTCTAACTTTTTTCTCGATAATTCCTTCAAATATAGGTTGTTTTTCTTAAATTCACTATATATGTGCTCAGTTTGAAGCCCTTATAAGGATCAATAGATCAGTTTAGATGAAACTCAAAATTAGGAAAAAAGTGCATTTTAAACTCATGGGCTATAGTCCACAAAAAAGTGTGAAAAAATGCGATTTTTGCTTCTATCTTTTTTCTCGATAATTCCTTCAAATATAGGTTGTTTTTCATAATTTCACTATATATGTGCTCAGTTTGAAGCCTTTGTAAGGATCAATTGATCAGTTTCGATAAAACTCATTATTAGGAAAAAAGTGCATTTCAAACTCATGGGCTATAGTCCACAAAAAAGTGTGAAAAAATGCGATTTTTGCTTCTATCTTTTTTCTCGATAATTCCTTCAAATATAGGTTGTTTTTCTTAAATTCACTATATATGTGCTCAGTTTGAAGCCCTTATAAGGATCAATAGATCAGTTTAGATGAAACTCAAAATTAGGAAAAAAGTGCATTTTAAACTCATGGGCTATAGTCCACAAAAAAGTGTGAAAAAATGCGATTTTTGCTTCTATCTTTTTTCTCGATAATTCCTTCAAATATAGGTTGTTTTTCTTAAATTCACTATATATGTGCTCAGTTTGAAGCCTTTGTAAGGATCAATTGATCAGTTTCGATAAAACTCATTATCAGGAAAAAAGTGCATTTCAAACTCATGGGCTATAGTCCACAAAAAAGTATGAAAAAAGGCGATTTTTGCCTCTAACTTTTTTCTCGATAATTCCTTCAAATATAGGTTGTTTTTCTTAAATTCACTATATATGTGCTCAGTTTGAAGCCTTTGTAAGGATTAATTGATTAGTTTAGATAAAACTCATTTTCAGGAAAAAAGTGCATTTCAAACTCATGGGCTATAGTCCACAAAAAAGTATGAAAAAAGGCGATTTTTGCCTCTATCTTTTTTCTCGATAATTCCTTCAAATATAGGTTGTTTTTCTTAAATTCACTATATATGTACTCAGTTTGAAGCCCTTATTAGGATCAATAGATCAGTTTAGATGAAACTCAAAATCAGGAAGAAATTGCATTTCAACATCATGGGCTATAGTCCACAAAAAAGTATGAAAAAAGGCGATTTTTGCCTCTATCTTTTTTCTCGATAATTCCTTCAAATATAGGTTGTTTTTCATAATTTCACTATATATGTGCTCAGTTTGAAGCCCTTATTAGGATCAATAGATCAGTTTGGTAGCAACTTGAGCGCGTGCCTTTTCTTTGGAGCAAGAGTGTGGTTGTGATTCCAAAACACAACACTTCAGAGTAGTTCCTAGAAAAACACGTCCATAAGACATTCCATGATCTTAACAGCGATAGTCAAAAAACATAGTTTTCTTATTAAATAAATTGTTATTAATTTTTTGTACAGTTTTATTTCCATTTAAAAAGAGAAAATTACACTTCAAAATAATAATTGCCATCTAATATCTACTCGTAGTTAAGATACTCGGTAATTTTTTTTTTACTAAAAATGTGTGGGGATGCTTCTTAGAGATAAGCATATTGCAAACATGAATAAAGTGGAACAAAACTTCGTACAATAATTTTTTATACAAAATTATATCCTTTTTGTTTTTGTTTCATTATTTAAAATATACAGAAATCATAGGTCTTATCGCCGGCATCGGCTGATGTCCTTGTTTTCATTTTATCGTTCTCTTCGTTCTTCATTTATTTTTTATGAAACTTAATAGCTAAAAGTCTTTTTTACTTTTATTAAAAATAAAATGCGACAATATTTTCGACCACTGTAATGTGTTTCATTACATGTTGATGTTTGTTAAATATAATTGTGTTTCTGGATAGTGAAATTCTGAACTCACAAGTAAAAAAAAAAAAAAGAACAAAATAGGAGTTGAATTAAATGTAAATTTCTTAACTAACTAAGCTTTTTTTGTTGTTGAGGTGTTGGGGTATACATAAGCAAGTATGTACCTATATGAGAGGTATTATGTACCTCTGTTGTTCTCACCATTGACCCTTGTGAATGAAATGTTTAAAATTGTCCACACATGGCGCACTGCACCACTGTCGTACTAAAATATCTTCTTCATCCTCCAGCGAAGTGATGATTTGGGCTAGTGTTTGTTCTATGCTTCGTTTCTTCATAACAGTGTACGTCTGGAATTAAGAAAAGTATGAAAAATATTGAATACTATTGGAAAAGCTAAATAGATTTACTTCAATAGAAAGGGATGCGATTTTCTTTGCACATGTTAGCGCCTCTTCATTTACTTTTGCAGAGCTGGTTAGCTTGTTGACCAAACCCGATAGCGCAGATTCTGTTGAGTGCAGTTTTTCGGAGAGCCACAAAAGCTTCGTTTTCTATTAAAAAAAAAATAGAAACAAATAATGTTAAAAAAAATTGAAGAAATAACGCATTAAGTAAACCTACAAAAGTTGATCGCACTTTCGGGGTTTCAGAGAAGATATAGTATCCCTCGGGGATCTGTCCAATTTTAGCATATGGCGTCTCGTAAGTTCCCTTATCGCTACCAATAACTACATCGAATAGGGGTAGCATTGTTACTCCTATACCCGAATTCACGCCATTAACACCAGCAATAAGTGGTTTTTGGAATTTCACAAGTGTTGTCAAAAAGTTTCTAAAAATAAAAAACAAAAGATACTTAATTAATTGATAACAGATTCATCATAGTTTATTTATTTCATTTGTTACGAAAAGAGCGCGGTTCTTTGATGTACCACGGAGGTGAAGACAATTCCTTTAATTTGTTGTTCAAACATTTTTTTATAAAACCGGCAGGGAAAGAACTAAGAACTATACAAACGTTCGACCTCCGAAATATAAGTATAAGGCACTGCTCTGACAGTGAAATATCTCGTTGTCACTCTAGACTCAAAACTGAGCTGGAAAGACGACATCGAAAACCGCGACAGAAAGGCATTTGTAGGTTTCTACGTCTTATTGAAGATGTTCGGCAACGCTTGGGGACTTAAACCGAAGGTGGTACCCTAGTTTATACACTGCGATTGTGAAACCCATCTGACCTATGGTTCACTAGTCTGGGGAAGGCAATTGAGAATGATTATCATCTTGCAAGAGTCACAAGGTTTCAAAGACTTGGTTGTTTAGTGGTGACCGGATCAATGAGTTCGAAACCAACCGCAGCACTTGAGTCAACGCTGAATCCGCTACCACTGGACCTTTACTGTAGAAATAGAGCGGCTGTGCTCAAATTAAGAGAAGAATATCTATGGGTAGACAATGCCTTAGAGCATGCCGTTATCCTATTGCATTGGGAAGCTTTAAAGAAAAACTTTGAAACAGGCTTTATCAGGAAATTTTGTATTTAAATGCATAGAAGGGAGGAATGGGATCTTGATACTGTCTATTCTGATGCTGAACTAGCTTTCAATACTGATAGGTCCAAAACTGCCGTAGGCACGGGGCCGCTGTATTCTGTAAAAACCGGTGTATAAATGGCTCGGAATAATTTCCATAATTTAGTCACTCAGGTGGCCTTTTAGGCTCTGAACTCGACACAGATAAAATCTAAGTTTGTTAAGATGTGCAAACAACAATTAAACATTATATCAGCGGTCAATAGGGTAAACTTCTGCTGGGTGCCAGGTCACCAGTATATAATAGAGAATGACAGGCCAGACGAACTTGCTTAACAGGGATCAAAATTGGAAATTAATCAAATCCTACCCCTTGTTCAAGCGCCAGTTGCGCTCCTCACAAAATGATTGACTCGGGAACAATAGACCGGGCAAACTGACCCTGGACACAAACTGAATCATACGCAATATCCACGCTCTTGTGTCCAGTCATCGACGTTTCTAGATCGAGAGATCTCATTTATTTAAATTCGATAGGATATCCGTCTTGTTGCAACCATAACAATAGGCATAATTCCACCATAGACACTCATGCGGAACGACAACATAACGACTTTTGCAGAAGTTGCAGAGACGTCGAAGTAATAGAATTTGTAAGTCATTCGTAAGTCTGCGAATGTCCCGCACTATCCACAACCGAAAGACAAAGATATTGAGAACTCTTGGCAGTTACTTTTTTAATGGGCTCGACGACCCGGGTAATGCTAACCCCAAACTCCTTCTGAGATTCATTATTTTATCTGGATGGTTCGTCAATTTTCGCTTCCTCCATAGGTACATCTCGACGATGGGAACAATGAACGGATGGTAAGAACAACAAAATGGTTGCATGTTTCCCCCCAAGGTTAAAGACACACCGTATAGTATGCGAGCATCTGGAGCTCCAGATCCAGAGAGTTGCCGGACTGGGAACACCAACAAACGCAGTGCACCATCGTACGCATCGAGGTGCATCAAGCGAGGGTAATCCCTAAAGAAACCTATAAATTTGACACAATCCGATTACTTTTTGTTTGAATATAATTTAATCGAATTTGCCTGAAGCTAACGACACATGGTTTTCCCTCATCCTTCATTCAATGGATAAAGTCCTACCTCGAACAATGTCAGTACAGGATCCACTTTAGATCCTTTCTATCCGACCCTGTAATTGCTACCTCTGGAGTCCCCTTAGGTTACCTTTTAGGACCCATTATCTTCATTTTAATAATTAACGATATAGAAACACATGTTAATTGATTTAATCTCCCTATGCACGCTGATGATATGAGAATCAGCAAACGCATCTCATCCCCTTTAGATCTCATCACTTTGCAGAATGATTTGAATAGGTTCTACACTTGTTGTAAAGTTATTTCTTTCTTCTGAAAACGCATTCCATCCGCCACCGAATATACTTTCTGGAAGGTATACCTATTCCCTCAGTTGATTCAATGTGTGTTCTCGGTGTTCTTATAGACAAAGTACTCAATTTTCATTCGTAAATATTATAAAGAAAGCAAACACTACATTACCTTTGTCAGACCGATTCTCGAATACGCTAGCCAAGTTTGGTCTTCCTGCTATGAAAACCATTTCATCAGAATTGAAGCTGTCAAACGTAGGATTCTCCGTTTTGATTTACTTAGCCTGCCCTGGGCTGATACATATAATTTACCTCCCTACGAGCACCGATTAAAACTAACAGACTTGCAATCCCTTTGAAGGCGGCGCGAGGTTGCTGATGTACTCTTTGTACATCATCTTCAGTGCAACCGACTTCATTGAATGAAACTATAGTCCTGGATAAAGAAGGGAATTAAATTGGTACTTGAGCTTAAAGCGTTGGACATTTAAGGTGATAGCATGACACGTCCCTTACAAACATGACGTCGGGAGCTTTTATTCTTAAACTTAAAGGAAGAAGAAAACAATTTCAATGTTTTTGGATTCTAAGCGAGTGTTTGAGACTATCGAGAGTGAAATACTTCTGAGAAATTTGTCTAAGTTTGGCAGACAGGAAATCAAGCTGTGGTTTCAGTTTTACCTCACAAATAGAATTCAAAGCACCAAAATTGATAATGAAAGTTTGTCGGACGAAATGGATGTCGAAAAGGGGGTTTCTCAAGGATCGATAAACGGTGCTCTCCTATTTACAATATACATAAACGTTATGCCGGAAGTTTAAAAAAAGATGTATGCGGAAGGAAAAGATGAAAAAGAGTGCCAGGATAAGTTAACACATGACATAGGACAGCTAACACAATAGTTCAAAATGAACAAGTTGAAATTGAATGAAGAAATAACTAAATTAATGGAAATAAATTTGAGTAGTAACACACTTTCGAGATGAATGGAAAAATAATAGAAAAATTAAAAAGCATCAAGTATCTGGGAGCTATTTTAGAAAAAGATTTAAAAATGAACGAACAGCTGTAACAGTCTATAATACGATATTCAAACTGAATTTTCAATACTGCTCATCATTTTTATATACAGCCTGTAATATGTGGCACAGAAGACTACAGAAGCCTCAAAACAAGGCAATGAGGTGTGTAAAAGTACTGCTTAATATAAAGGGTGATTTTTTAGCTATTATTTTTTTGGCAACACTGGTTTAAACAGCTGACGCACGTTTCGTGTTTTGTTTCACTGTCAAACATCTTCAGTTTGTCCTAAAATTTAACCATGAATCGGCTTACAAACGAACAACGCTTGCAAATTATTGAATTTTATTATCAAAATGCATGCTCTGTTAAGAAAGTTCATCGCGCGCTTCTTCCATTTTATGGTCAGTTAAATCGACCCACTAAAGCGGCTTTTCGGGCCATTGTGACTAAATTTCGCAACAAATTTACATTGTTGAACATTTAACCACCAACACGCTTACGTAGATTGCGAACTGAAGAAAATATCGCAGCTGTATCGGCCAGTGTTAATGATGACCATCAATTATCGATTCGTCGCCGTTCGCAGCGATTGGGCCTCTGTTACTCAACAACGTGGAAAATTTTACGGAAGGATTTAGGTGTGATGCCTTTCAAAATACAGCTGGTGCAAGAATTGAAGCCGAACGACCTACCCCAACGTAAAATTTTTGGTGAATGGGCTCTTGGAAAGTTGGCCGAAGATCCACTTTTTTACCGAAAAATTGTGCTCAGCGACGAAGCTTATTTTTGGCTCAATGAGTCCGTAAATAAGCAGAATTGTCGTTTTTGGAGTGAATATCAGCCAGAAGCATTGCAAGAGCTACCAATGCATCCAGAAAAAGTCACAGTTTGGTGCGGTTTATGGGCTGGTGGCATCATTGAACCGTACTTCTTCAAAGATGATGCGAATCGTAACTTAACTGTGAATGGTGGGCGCTACCGTGAGATGATATCCAACTTTTTGTTTGCCCAAAATGCAAGAGCTTGACTTGCATGGCATGTGGTTTCCACAAGACGGTGCCACATGCCACACAGCACGCTCAACAATGGACTTATTGAGAGGCGAGTTCGGTGAACATTTTATTTCACTTTCGGGACCGGTCAATTGGCCGCCTAGATTGTGCGATTTAACGCCTTTAGACTATTTTTTGTGGGGCTATGTTAAAGCTCATGTCCATACAGACAAGCCCGCTTCAATTGACGCATTGGAAGACAACATTGAAGCATTTATTCGTGAGATACCGGCCGAAATGTTGGAAAGAGTATGCCAAAATTGGACTAAGCGGATGGACCATTTGAGGCGCAGTCAAGGTCAACATTTGCATGAAATAATCTTCAAACATTAAATTATATGGACCGTACTATCGATTCAAATAAAGATTTCAAGCATTTTTCTGAATTTTATGTTCTTTTTTTTGAAAAACTTTCCTATAGCTTTTAAAAAATCACCCTTTATATATTAAACATTAGTTATTTTAAAAGTACAGATAGTATACTAATAAAGAACATAGATACATAATGTTGAAATGCTTAATAATTGACATCGAGATTGATTAGCGATTTCAAAATTCCAGTTCATTTTCCGAAAAACGTATTTTCCGATATATCTCCGGACTATTTCAATGCGGTCTGAGGTAATTTTGTTAAGTCAGAAAATCCTAGCTATTTCGTTTTATAGAAACCCGAGTTTATTGGCTTAGGCAACAATATGATCAAAATCAATTACAAAACCGGGATCGTTGACTTCAAGTCTATTTAGAGCAATACTGTGTATTTCGTTATGAAACTCAAAACGACCAGAACTTCTGTAAAACGATATTATAAGGAATTTTCCAATATTTAATTTTAGACCATTAGACCATTTTACAAAAACTCACAATCTCTTAGTGTGGATTTTAAAAAACAGTTTAAAGTCATCAGCCAACATCAAACAAGAGCAATATTTTAAAACAAATGACAGGTTGATAAAAATTATAAAGAACGGCGGACTTAAATGACTACCCTGTGGTATTCCTGAACCGCACACGAAGAAACGTGAAAACCAATTATCAATTTTGACTCTTTTAACCCTCCCTACCAAATAAGAGATCAATCACTTAAGCATTGTCGAAATAAGCCCAACACTGTCAAGTTGATTTTAAATGTGATGATTGAGTCAAATGCCATTCTGAAGTCAGTGTAAGCAAAATCCACTTGAAAGCCATCTGCAAATTCCACTTTAATTATTTATATCGTTCATTGATCCAGATTTAAAAAAAAAAGATAATTAAAGATGATCTCTAATCTCCAAGAAAAATGCCAGATGATAGCGACAGATTAAAAATTTTAAGAAGCGGAATGCAAATTGCTTGAGAACACACCATCAGGGCCAGGACTTGAATTAGGCTTGAAATCCTCATGAGCCAAGAAAATATTGTCGAGACATATTTAGTTGAATTAGGCCAATATCAATTTTGCATTCTGCAGATATATACTTACTTCACTGCCTTGCCCATGAGAATGGCAGCGTTTTTTCGTTTTTCCATTGTTCCCAGTGCCAGATCCGTAAAATCGATTCCTTGACAAAAGTTCGAACTTTCGGACAGCAAAAGGACGGCGTTACAATCGCTGTCGTCGTTTAGGTCCTCCAAGACGCGACTTAACTCATCCATAAGCTAAAGGACGTAATAATCGTTTTTATGAAAAAGAAAAGCAGAGTTTAATTTCAAGATTTTACCTCGACTGTAAAAGTGTTGCTTAGTTTGGCTCTGCTGGTGTTAAACGTGACTTGCCTCAGATTGCCGATTTTAACTATAGCCACATCTTGTAGTTCGATATCATCATGGACACTATTCGCTGGCGCTGGACTCTTTGCAGCCCGCTTAGTTGCGGCTTTTTTCATATCAGCCGACAACGGATTAACAATAATGATAGGGCTGCGAATTTTTTTGGATTTGTTCTTGTTTTCAGGTTTCGCGAATTCAAATTGTTTATCCAGGTCTTGGCTTTTATCCGCGCTGGAGGGTGTTGAGCCCTGTGATGAAACATTTGGTGTTTTTGGCGATGATTTCGGTGTGGCTTTTGGTGTTTTGCCGACAGGCGAGGGTCCATCCATACTCAGGCGATTAATGCTTGCCGTACTGGAATACGAACTGTTTGATCGACGCCGGATTATCATGGAATCATCGTTCTGCCGCTTGTATACATAGTCCCACGATGATGAGGCCTTGGGTTTTGGTGTTCGCCGCTTTGGTTGGACGGTCTCCTTTTTCTGTGGTGTGTGCTAGAATAATAAAAATTGCATAAGTATTATTTTATTATAGATATGAATATATTTCGAACAATTTACCGCCCGTTCTGTTGGTGATACTGAAGCTGCACTTCCAGCTTTACGATTAGCTGCAGTTCTTTGTGTTTCGTTATCCGACGTGCGCTTTGTACGTTCACTCTCCAGTGAATTTAACATATTAACAGCGCCCTCATCGCCAAGCAAACGGTCTACCTCCGAGAACTTTTTCTTCTTGTTGTTGCCATTAACTGTGGTCGGCGTTTCGGAATTCTGGCGCTTTCCAGTGGTTACAGCCGTTGTGGCCGTTGGCGTTGAAGAGGACTCATCCTTCTTTTTCGTAGGTACGGGCGTTGTGCGGTCCTTCTTAACGTCTTTTTTCGCTTCCTTCTTAACCGGACTCCGTGCACTTGGTTTCACTAGCTTGGCATATGAAAATTGGGTTTCAGGCGCGTCCGGATCCCATATAATCCTGCGTTTGATAATTCTTGTCCGCTTGAAGGTTGTTGGTGGTGGCACAACTGGTGTCTTCTTCTCCTGTACAGGAGCCGCATTGATTAATTTCTTTGACTGATTTTCTGGATGCTCCGCCGCTAAAGTATGAACCTCCGGCTTTTCTTTCTCCTTAAGAGTAACAGCATCTTGTATTGTTTTTTGCTGCTGTGAAGATGCCTTCACCTGCGAAGTAGACGAAACTGTCTTCTTTTTCTGAACTGCGGTTTGCGAGGTGTCAGTTTCTTCTGCAGCATTTGGTTCATCACCATCGCTCCAATCAGAAACCAGTGACGTGAGCAGATCTGCTGGTTGAACTATGGTCTTGATATCCTGTTTGCGGCGACGAGCTTTCGGTCGCTCCAACGATTGAAACTGTTCCATCGCCAATTTACGTTCTTCTTCCTTAGTAAGTGGACTACTCTTTGTTGATTCCTTTGCCAAGGGATCCGCTTCCATGCCATCAACATCGTTGTCAATAATATCGACAATTTGGAACTCACCTTCGCCGTCAATTGTAACACCGATTTCTGTGCAATCGTCCTCCTTACCATCAGTTCCTTTCAAAACAGCCAGCAAATCATCATGTTCCAACTGGCTCTCGAGCCCTTGATTTCCTGATATTGATTCAGTGGAATCCGGTGCGCCGCTAATCTCAGTCACCGCGGAAGTGCCGTTTCTTCGCTCGAATTGTTTACTACTACTTATAACTTGTTCTTGTGCCGCGTTCTCCAATTCATCATGCACTTCATACGACAGCTTATTCCCAGATTCGTCTATTGCCGAATCTTCCATGGGAACTCCACTTGCGCCTACATGCAAAGCATCCTCTTCTTCGTCCTCGGCCTCATGCATTATTGCTATTTCCCTTTCAATGCTCGTCAATTCGTCCATGAGTTTTTCACAGTTCTCGCCTTTAGCAAGCTCCACAACTTGCTTCTTGGGCTCTACACTCATCTCTTCATTGGCTATCACCTCCACTTCTTCCGACATTGTCGAATTAATTAAATGTTTGCACTTTTCTTCAGAATTGCCGAAACTCTTAGAAAATAAAATGCGCTTGGAAAAATAACCACACGTGAACAACACTCTAGTTTTTGGTTAGCGCCATTTTTTGCAGACAAAAATTAATGAACGCCAAAGCGACAGAGCTAGTATCCTCTTCAAACAGCGCCTCGGATATAAACTACACAAAGTAATATTTCAAACAATTATCCAATTCAATTAATTTAAATTTGTGAAACTTTAACTTTAAAGATTAGTTCTTCTAAATTAAAATTTAAAACAAACAAGCGACTATATTATGCGATGGCTTCGTTTCACGTAACTTTCCGCTACAGACTCAATCAGTTTTGTGTGTTAAAAGAGCGTGGAAGAATTTGGTTAGTAGGCCAGCAATACAGTCATCTCATTCTAAAATCAAAGTATGACCACATCAGTGATGCCAAGTTTTGAGAATTGTTTCACGTATTTATTTATGTGTGTATAATAAAATAATCACAGAGTTATTGTTTTTCATTGTTTAGTTAAGATAAGATAAGCGCATGAATGATAAGTTCACTATTAAGAAAATATCATCCAATTTCGTCACAAGATGTGACTCATTTCCAAGTTAGAATAACCAATTGATGGCAGGGCTAAGAACGCAAACAACATTGATGGTGTTCTAACGATTGTTTGATAACCAGAACAAAGCCGACTCGAAAACAGGATAAGCTGCAGGTGCCGACATTTGGAAAAATATTACAGTTTTAGAAGTTCGTCTGGAATGTTGTTACAGTCTCATATTTTATTTACCAAAGTTATTTCTTGAAATTAGTTTTTCAAACATCAATTTTAGTCAAAAATAGTTCCCTTGGGCAGCCAAACACTGATGGAGACGTTGTTCCAACAGTTGGTAGCAGCACTGGTAGTCTTTATCAGGTATGGTCTTCAGCATGTCTTTCATACTCTTTTGAATGTTGTCGACATGACGTCCTCTGAGGACTTTTTTCATTTAAGGAAAAAGGACTAAAGAAATATTGCTCATTAGCGATTCTGTCAAGTAGATCAAGACACTTGTTTTATTTTTTTTTTATCTTTTCAAAACGTTATAAATAATTGAATTACCTGCAAAGTTAAGTGCTTATCTACAGGTGGTTATGCACTTATTCATTTATTGTTTGGAAATGTTCAAAAATTTACAAAAATTGCATAAGAAAATTTGTTTTTACGTTTTTTTATGTAAGCAATATTTTTAAGGTTTGCTGGTATCGTGTTCTTAAGCGATGGTATAACGAAGCTGAAATGTTGTCTTCCATAGTTGTTGAAGGTTCTCGGGATTTTCAAAAGACCTTGTGCCCGTCTTCTCGTGTTGGCGTTGTGAAGAATTGGCTGTTGAAATCTCGGTCATCGTAATACTCTAACATTGCAGTCATTTGAAAAATACCAATAGCATCTAATACTCTGAAAATATTATTATTACTATTTGCAAGTTTACAAATTCGAGATTGAAGTTTAATTAGTTTAGCAAGATGTGTTTTGGCCGCATTTCCTCATGCGAGTATACCATATCTTAAGCGGGACTCCACCAGCGAGAAATATATTTGCTTTCGGTACCTTTTGAGACATGGCAAAAAGAGCACTCTTGAGGTTCGACCTAAGCTTGTTGATGTGTTTGTGCCAAGTGATCATCGATTATGACTCCCAGGTATTTGATAGATCCCACAACTTCGATGACATCTTTTTGAGTTGTTTCGTTACACTCTTTGTTGCGAAACCATACATTTACTGAAGCTTTCGGCTGTGACGGGGTTCGAACGTGCATCAGCTTCGTTTTGGTATTGTTTACAATAATTCCGTTGTCGTCGACCATCTTGAAAGCCTGTCAAACTCCTCCTGCATTAGTTGTGTGGCGGTAGCAAGACATTTGTGTTTGACAAGGATGGCAATGTCATATGCATATGCAAAAGCTGTACCTCGCTCAAATATGCGAAGAAGCTCGTTGGTAAAAAGAATAAACAGCAATGGGCCCAGTTTTGAGCCTTGCGGTTGGTAATGTTGAGGAATTTTACCTTAGCTTTTCTTCCATTCAAATAACTTTCCAACCACTTTCCAAGAGCTCCTTTCTGTCCAATACTATGAAGCGCCTGAATTAGCTTTGTGGGACATATGGTGTCAAAGGCTTTGCGGAAATCCACGAACATTATAAGAACATGATGGTTTTTGTTCAAACTCTTGGTCACCAAGTTACATAGTTCTCGCAGTAGTCTTCCCGTACTTTTACCTTTTTGGAACCCATACTGGTTTTCATTCAAAATATTATGCTTTCCTATGAATTAACTCCATACATTTTTCAACCACGGGTAGAATGGCGATAGGTCTATAATTTTCATGCTTGTTCCTTGCGTTGCCCTTATAGATAGGTCGTACTATAGATGTCTTCATTATATTATACAAATAAATTAAGGCCAAACCGAAGTCATTTTGGTGTAGAAGGCTTCATTAAAGCATATAAAATCGTCTGACGGCTAAAATACGTTTTTCTCCCACAAAATTGTCTCAGCCCTTTTTTACAGACGCCGTGAAATTTGTTTCCGAGATTTTACAATGATGCTGGCTGCCTCTAAACCATAAAATTGTTTCCAAAAGTCTTAAACAGAGACCTGGTTGTTTAATCTCATACCTTCATGCATCTTTCGTATAATATCTTCTAAATGTTTTTATGACTCCCTGATCCATCGGTTGAAGCAAGCTGGTGGTATTAGACGAAAAAAAATTTAACTTTCTCACGTGGGTCAAAATAAGTTTTAGTTGAAGAAGTGTGACCTGTTGCGTTGTCGATTATAAGGATCACTCTAAGTGGAGTTTGCTTAGATTGGCAATAACGTTCGGCTTCAGGTTAAAAATAATGACCAAACTACATAGTCCTCAAGAAGAACAGCTGTATGATTCAACTTCTAAAACACAAACAAGCCAGATTTAGATTTTTCAAAACTGCTCTTGGATTTTCTAAGCCATGAACTAAGAGATGTTTTAAATTACAATTCTCTGTGCGGCCTTATAACCTGGAAAACTTTTCTCTGTATCTTTTTCTGGAGTAGGTCAGTCTTATCTACGTGAGTATGATTTGGTTGTTATGGCCACCATCATCAGCAGCCTCTTTATCAGCCGCTTCTCCACTTTCTGCAATGCTATTTCAATTACAGCGATTTTTCAATCGGCTGAACCAACAGTAACTAGCTTGAAACATTTCATCTTTAGCCATCTCCACAGCATTCTCTTTCGGTCAGAATCAACTAAGCAGCATGACAATAGATTTAACATTCTATCGCAATAATAATACCTCGACGTTTAGGTTAAGAACTTAACATTTTTCAAGAGTCCAGTAGTTTCAATAGCGCTTAAAGATCTGGTGAGAATATACCGGAGCCCTTAACATTTGGCATTGAAGAGCCCCCTGTATTCTCTTTTCTATAATCTGCTTGCTGACTACCCTTGTAGTGATTTTTTTACACAAAGCTAGTATAAGAATAAGAAAAGCAATTGAATGATTCTAAAGTGACATTTTGGTTTGCATTGCCCCATGGATGGAGACTTACTTTCATTCACTTACAATTCACAGTATTTAATTCGGCATAAGTTGATATGCTTGGATGTGCAAATTTCTGTATTTTGAAAGAATTCGTCTTCAATCTGGTGTGAGAGCAAAGCTTTCACAACACAGCAATTGGCAAATCATGCATATAAAAAAACATTATTTTGACGATGCAAACTTGGAATGCCAAGATGACATGCCGATAAAAAGTTATCATTAAAGCATGGCCACCCACTTAGTCAGACGTCTATCGCTGGTCATTTGATTTTCAACGGATCCAATTTAAAGGCAGGCGCTGAAGCTTTATACTATATATGCACTGTGGATAGCTTCAGAAAATTGAAATTCGTACTGGCTTAGTATTAAGCAGTGTCCTACGCTGAAAACATACTTAAGCGAATCAGGTCTTTTTTTTGGTTTAATAAAAGTGCGTCGTGAACAAGCTTTCAATTATCACACTACCTTGGCTCCATCTCTACTTCTCACAGAAAGGTTTTGTAAAAGTTAACTAACATGCTGAATAAGAGTTAAACGAAGTCAGTTTAAACAGTGTTAACGAATTGCTTGGCGATTTTGGCGTGATCGCTCCGGATGCTCGAAAAGTTGCTATTGATTTATGGCTGACCAAAAAAAGCTTCAAACTTTTCCATTCCCTTTATGGGAAGGACTCAAACAAGAAACGACGCTTAAAAATTCTTTCACCGATTGTCAAGTTTTTAAAGATAAATCAGATAAATCAAATATGGTTTATTCTCAACATAACGTTTCACGTCAATACAATCCTTCAGTCTTGTCCTAGTCCTAGTCCTAGAATATTGAACAAGAAACTGATTTACAAACTGAATAATAAATTAAGACAAGTTCAGCAATCTTTGGATAAACGCCACCTAGAAATCGTAATGCACTTAGAATTAAATGTTCTTCTCCGTTGTCAATTATCGCAGTAAAACAAGAAATCGTTAAGTCCAGTCAAATATTTTTAACTGCAAATCCAAATGTGAACTAGTTTTGCAGTCAAATTCACGGGCTCTTGACTAATCGGAATCAGTGCCAAAAAAAAAAAAAATAAACAAAGATGCGCCAAATGCTGATGCTGTATTTTTGAAATATTTTTCATTCAGGACTTCTTATGGTTATAAAGTACTTTGTTTCCAGGATTTTACATTATTTTAAACGACTCGAAAAAGGATAACGATTTGACACCTATTTTTTTTTTGCGCCCTCGTAACTGGAGGTTCTTGCAGAATTTTAGAAATTGTTTAAAAAAATGTTAGGCCAGTAGAAATGGTGAACTTGCGTTTAAAGGAACATAAGTCCAATAAAATCCTAAATTTTAACGTATTTAGGAAAATCTCACTTGTCTGTGGCTTTGATTTGTTTTTATATTTGAAATTATGGTGATGGCGGCCTTCTGAGTCCGTAAATACTGCAGGTCCAATCTTAATAATTTTTGTGAAAATTTAAGTGCCTCGAAAACAGAAAGTTTATTGCGTTTCTGTCTTTTCTGGCCAAATTGTTTTTTTCATCATCGGCCTTCCTGCTTTCAGGATTCAACATTTCAGAGCGCTTTCAAATTGTGGAGGTTTCTCGGAATCTCACAAAAAGGAAACCTTTAAACATTGTGTTTCCTTATCTGTGAAATGTTCCATTTGGTCTTGTCTGGAAGCACCATTAGGATCAGAAGCGACCGCCGACGGCCTCGCGCCTCTAAGGGCCTCGTAAAAGAAATTAAAAATTAAATTAACATTTTGTAAAGAAGTTGTTTTTAAATATTTTTAATACTATATATTGGTTTTTGATTTATTTCAACATTTGTAAGGTAAGTCAGTTTTCGCAAAAACTTCTTAGCATATTTTTTTGCCTGTAAAATGTAATTAGTGATTGAATAGAAGAAATACCCTGCCATGTGTGATGATCTCACCTGTACATTTAGCACTCCACAGAACTAAATACATAAAAAAAAACCCTTCTTTTAAATCACCATGTCAGGAAGAACTGCAAGAGACAGAGATACAGGAAGGAAATAGGAATCAGGTGCACCAAAAAGAAAAAGAAAAGCTGAAATGGTTATGTCCAACGGAGATATGAGTTCCGGTATGATGAAATTCATTAAGAAACCTTCTTCAATTGTCTTAGCTCCTGAAGCCAAAGATGAGTGCCTTAAGCAAGCTTCTTTAGTTACTGAAACAGAACTGGCTTCGGGACGAATGAATCTGGTATATACAGTATCAGAGTTGGATGCAACTGATGTTATCCAAGATTCTGAACCATGTACAGAGTTAAAATTTCAAAACATTTGTGACTCACAAAATCAAGAGCGATCATATAAGAGAATCATTGATGGAATCAGACCCGGGAAAATGGGTAAATAGATTCCAGTAATAGATTCGCAACGTCATTACTTAATTAAAGACGGTCCCCAACAAAATTAAGAGCAATCTGATGAAAATTCCCCCAAAGACACAATTTTCATTTCTATAGAAAGTTGAGCAATGGCAAAAAACAACATCGAAGATGGTAAGCTTACTCCATTTTTCAAGATAAAGTTTATTGTTTTCCATGTAAACTTTTTTCGCACACGCAAACACACATGATTAAAGAAGAATGTTGTGACTGGAAAAATCTAGGAAGGATCTTGGAGCGACAAGTCAAGGACACGTGAAGTGCATGATAAAATGGAATGAATTTAAAAAAGGACTAAAACACGGGAAGACTATAGACAAGGAAAACGAAAGATTAATCAGGGAATCCCAAAAATACTTGAATAACTTGTTTTAAAGATTGATTGTTATAATCAAGTTCATAGCTTCACACAATCTCGCATTTAGGGCTCATCGAGAATCCTTAAGTCTGAGCGATAGCGGAAACAGTGGAAATTTTGTAGACCTTTTTTTGCTGGATTGTACGAGGGATTGGGGCCATGTAGAACAAATGTGAATAATATAAAAATTTTGGAATCCCTCAACTGGAGATATTGAGGAACATTTTGTTGGGTTTATCGACGTTGCAGAAACAACGGGGGAATATTTAACAGCATCAATTTTAAAGGTACTAGAAATACATGGCTGTGATATCCAAAACTGTAGAGGACAAGGTCTATCAATGACGCAAAGCAACTTATTCAGTACATGTTAGAAAATAATTTGGAAGAAGTATACCCAAATGTATACATATATAACGATCAGAATCATGCTCATGGTTCCAGTTAGTACGGCTTCTGCAGAGAGGGGCTTTTCAAAATTAAAATTGATAAAAACCTACTTGCGAAGCACGATCTAATAATAATTGTATTTTTATTTAAATATACATTTTGCTGTTACTTCATCAGCAACAGAACAATTAAATGAGTGTTTAACTTCATACTCTAAGTGTTTCATAAAAAGTTTTCCTCCCAACTGGAAAATAACAGGGGCCTCGCAAAGTTAATGTCGCCGACGCCCGCATTTTGCCTAGCGCCGCTTCTGTTTAAGATACACACTGCGACACACCACTACGCCACTGTTTCTTGAGATTGAATTAATAAATATTTCCGTATTTTTCAATATACACATTTTATTGCTACTTAAAAAATTGACAAATAACGATTTACTTTGGAACTTTGCCTACCCGCGATTTATTGAAAATCGACGTTAAATTTTGCATGACCGATTTTCGTTGGTATTCCAGCTCTCGTCTACAAGCCGAAGATAAATATGGTGGGCATTGGTAAGAGATTTTTTCAACGCAAAAAGTATCGTGGTTAACCGCATTGAATTTCAATTCACTTTCTGCTCGCACTAAGTTTATAAAAAATGAAAAGTTCAATCAATATAAAAAGTACAACCATTGAGGTGAAACTTACAGCAGAACAATCCAGCTAAGAAGCACGTCTTATGCTTGGATTCAATTGTGTAGGACTCTGCTTGGCCCGGCAAAGACTTCTTTACCGCATAGTCCGCGTAGGCGACGTTCTTCCAATAAGGCCAATACGTGAGTTTCTCATGGTATAGAACTGAGTATCTCCAGTGATCCAGGTTACCCTCATCGGCAGTTATCTTAAAATCTAATCTATAAAAAGACAAATTAAGTGTTGTTATAAGTAAATCAATAAGTTTTTTTTTAATCTAAATTTGCAGTCGATGAAAAGTTTAAATTTTTACATGGAGAAACTTTTTAGATAAGGTTATCCAATTTGTGGTTCGCCAAGGAAATGTAGTTGGCTTCATAGTCATTATGAACGGACTAAAACATCGCTCAATGTCTTCCAGGGGAGTGCGCGCGAATTCCTTATAACTCAGATATAACTCGGCTCACAAAAAGATATAACTTGGCTCACAACTTGACCATGAACCCATAATTATCGATTTTACTCCGGTGTCAGGAACAAGGATTTGGTCATTTGAGGAAAGATCTTGGCTTACAGCGGTTAAAGATCCAACTGGTGAAGCAATCGAAGCCATTGTTCAATGTTTTGCGTCGTACGTTTGGTGAATGGGGCAAGTTGAATCGTCAGCGAGGCTCATTACAAGCTAAGTGGTGAAATCAAAGAACTATTTATATCTAGAAAAAGTCACTATGCTGTACCTTTCGAATGCCGGAACTACTTCTCATATCTGAAGATCTATCAACAATAATTATTTGGGGTTTTTAGATTTCCAGCGTCAAAATGGCACAACATGTCAGTCAGCGGGTCAGTAAAAAAAATCACTTTACCGCAACAAAAATTTGATAAGGGAATCATCTTTAGAAAGAGACCTATCAATTGGCTGTGGCTAGGTCAAGTGCTTTGACTCCTTTGGGCTGCTTTTGATAAGGGAATGTCACGTCACACAAATTTACTAATAAACCAATAACAGTGAATGAGCCAAAAGCTTTGCCGGAAAGAGTGGACAGCTAGGATGACATTCATAAGACTCAACCGCGGTGGCCATACGACATGCCACAAAATTCGCAATCCAATTAAGCCAAATTAACAGTCATTTCATCCGTTTTTTGGTGATATATTTTTGCCTAAGTTTTTTTACCTCTAAAAAAAATCAGATAGCTATTCTTTTGCTTATTGCATAATAATATACATACTTATTGAATGTGTCTTATTGGGGTCAACTCATTTTGCGGCGGGTGGTGCAGTTGGTTAAGTGACTGCCTGTATTGGATCAATCGTTCGGTTGACATGCTGGAGTTTCGAATTCTCGTCGTCAATTTATAATTTTTGTAGATAATCTGTTATTGGCTTTTCAGTGAAGACATAACGCTGACTATAGAGTTACGACGAAATTTTTTAAGACAGCTGAAAATTGCACTTGCAGGTGAATCAACTAAATTCGCATAAAATACTGCGAATCGAGCGAATGTAAACAAATTGCTATAGAACTCTTTGTACATCTGAGTTTCAAACCACTACGATATAATCTCGTAACCCTTGTGCTCGCTCTGTGCAAATATGCTTTATAAGAATAGATTTAATCACTTGAAATACGTACGACATACAATCTAACGCATTCCTACTTCTTCGTTGGGAAAAGGTATATGAAAAATAAGGCGGCTTACAAAAAGAAGATAGACAGATATCACATTTGCAAGAAAAAAAGTTGGTTTGTTTTTGAATCATGAGTTATTTCGACACTGGCAGCTTTAACTCGATCAAAAATTTGTCCGAAATCCGGTATAATATTTTTGCAGAACAAAATGGAAAATCATCACTTCCAATGTTGATGCCGAGTTGCAATTATTTAAAATGAATTTCAGTCGAAATAAGTTAGTGGAGAAATTCATTACAATAACTTACTTATTGATAACCCAACATAGTCCCGATTCTTGTGTACTCAATGGGGAATCTTACTGCTGTTGCCAAAAGGCTAAGTTAAGGACCGAGAACATCACGATGAAGAGGATCTCGAAATCTGAACAACTGTCGCGCTGGCAACACAAATTTCGGGTTATTTGCTTATAATGTCAAGCAGCTCAAAGTTGACGATCTTCTTTTTTTCCAAAAATCATCTTTTGAGATAAGAAACATTTTCATATCTGCAGGTACGTGAACGAGCTCAGAAAACGCTCATGCAGGCATATAGAAGCCAATGCATCAATTTGCCAGGACAAAGAGACTGTTTTATAGCAGCCAACTCGATGCCAGGGTGAAAGTCATCTGCTACATGGCTCTTGTCAGACCAATGCTTACTTATGGCTGTCCAGTGTGGTTCAACGTGACAGCAAGTTCGATGAAAAAGATTCGGGTTTTTGAAAGACAATGTCTCAGGGCTTGTCTTCGTTTATATAGAACTCCAGAGTCCCAATACAAAAAATTCTATCGCAACGAGGTCCTTTACAATGGAGCAAACCTGGTAAGGGTGGATAATTTCCTAATAAAACTTATCCGAAGGCACATTGCAAGAGCAATGATTTCGATCAACAACCTGATCTCTGCGGCTTTTTACCCCAACTTGTTGTACCACGAGAGTGTGCGCCTTAACGGTTTTATCCCTCCAGAGGCGTTTCTCTACCTCGATTCCAAAGGTTTGATCCAGAGTAGTCTGGCGGTGCCGCTAATCTACCACGTCGCCCGTTCCAAGGTAGACAGGCGACTCACCTACGATCGAGACATCGCACAAAGTTCCGAAGAGTCTCTCCGTTTCAGCAGGGCGGTATCAACCCGCGGTAAGGCAGATTCGCAAAAGCAGTACCATCAATTTTGGTGGCTCTTAGAAAATGGGTAGAGAACTCTGTTATTAATATCCTTCGAAGCCAGGTCTCGGGGAAAAGTTGGCCTCTTTTTGTTTAGAAAAGCCTTGCCGACTTACATAGATTTAGTTTTTTTTAAGCTTAAGTAGGATTAGTCGGGGGAAATATATACAATGATATTATATGTATATATGGGTATACATATATTTATTGTGTATATATTTTCGTGAGTTTTAGGGTATATATATATTAGGTTTATATATATACGTAGGCTTAAGTTAAATTTAAGTTTATATTTATAAGTTATTTTAATATAGATTTAAGCTTTATATCTTAAAAAAAACGTACTTTCACTAAGTTTTTGCCAAAATTTTCTTAGTTTATATTTGTTATCTTTAAGACATATATTAAATAATAACTTTAAGTCGAAAGACATAAAACGAGTACTAGGCTTTAGCTTAGAGCATCTGCACAGGACAAGTAAGCTAGTAAAGTTAAGTAAAATTAAGGTACATATATAAGCTAGTTTAAGCATTTTTGTCTAGTCTCTAAGTAGTCATTTGAAATAAATAAAAATGCATTTAAAAAAAAAGCCAATGCGTCAACAAACTTTACAGTCACAAGAGAGCTCTTCGGCAACATGGCAGCCATTCAGGATTGAGAAGAGGAGGAAGCAAGCTATCGTTCCAGTGTGGTACGTGTCAAGCAATCCGTCCAATATTGCACAGAAAATACAATCACCGTTTTATAAATCATTTTCGTTATGTTGCTGGGCCGAGTTGCGTCTTGATGCCATTGGACTCTTTTTATGTGTGGTGCTATTAAAAATCGATTGCATAAGAACAATTCATAGACCATACAGGCACTCGACATTGATCAAATTCTTAGCCAGCTGAGGCTGTCGTTTCAGAATATCATTCATTTATCGAAAGATTTACTCATTTCAAAAAACCAATCAAATTTGTAAAATTTTGAAAAGCACTCTACATTTTTAAAAAAAAAGATGGCCCACCCTTTCTTTGTACAAGCTTTCAGTAAAGAATGCATTTAACATAGTCTTTTAACACGAGTGAAACAGTCAATCTCCAGTGGAAAATTTAAAACAACCGCGAAAACTACGAAACCTGGAAACGCAAAACTAGTTTGAACTCCTTGTTTCAGTGAATTTATCTACTCCGGATGTATCCGAGTGTGTACTGTATTAGTTTATCAAACCCCGCATGGACAGAAATTTTAAGAGACTCTGATAATGTATAACTGGGCGCACTTCAAATCTTCAAACGATCGTGCACATTTCCACTCTCCGTACATATGGGAGGTTCTATTTTTAGACCGTTTGTTTACATGACAACATTAAGTATGCACATCTCGAACTCGATCCTCCATCCACATTCAATTGCTGGAAATTTGTTCACCCATGGAATGTATCTTTTTTTTATATTTAAATTTTTAAACTCACATGCTTGGATTAAGGAATCGCATTTTACTAAAATCCGCAACGTATTCCCAAACGTCCTTTGGTGCAGCTTCAACGATAAGGGTCTCGATCTGATAATCGTGGTAACCGCTGGAGAACAGCATGTAGAGGAGTAAGATGGCTACAGCCGCGATGGCCAAGCGCCTCTTGTTCCAGCGAGCAGAACGCATACCGATAGGCTGAATAAGTACCAAAACAAAAATACGACACGACGGCGGGGGTGGGATAGAATCGTCTCAATGGAATGAGACCAAGTCGACGACTGAAGAGTGAAGAATTTTGGTGTCGGTCGGTGGCTGGAATGGATTGAAAGATCAGCATAAAACTAGCGAATGATGGAAGTGGCGGGCGGTGGAGAACCGATGAGTTTATCGGATTTCATTGCCATGGACTTTTTGTATACGCGTTGAGAAAGGAAGCGGACTCTAAATATCTGCTCGGATATTTGTTCATTTGTTTTTACCAATTAACTGGGGATGCCCGAAGTCAAACGATTCAAAATGTGCGTTGGCCATGGGACAATGTATGTACTTATCTATGTACACTCTGCTTCACTTGATTGATGTAACCTAGAATATTTCTTGTATTTTCAGAAAAATCATTTCAAAAATTAAATTTAAAACAGTCATGCAGTGTTTTCGCACGACTAAAGGCTTTTATGGATAAGTCAAGTTCTGTTGTAAAGGGGGACAAGGTGACGATAAATATTTATTTCTTGCTCCTCATATGAGGAGGAGGAGCAACACAGAAACAAGTCAAAATACATACCAAAACACTAATCCGAAGCAGAAATTCAATTCATTTTAATCGTTCCAATGTATGCATGTGCATTTGAGGTAAATTTTTTGGAAGTCCAAGCTAATTTGAATGCACATTTTGGAATTTAAACCTATTATTTCGCTTTTCATATTGACTAAATGAGAAGCAAGGCGAATTGTAAATTGAAATTAGAATACGATCGACATTGCTTTCTGAATGGATCCTCTCATAATATTTTTATCACTTCGAAAGTAGCAGGAATGAGGTGAAGTAGATAATTAATATTTTGTTCATACACGAATCCTTTAAACTAAATTTTAAACTTCCTGCATGTCTTTCCATGTAATATGAACAATTGTGTATTGGTAAAGTGTTCAAATGTTTTTGGTTTCGAATAGTGCATTCTCAATATACGAAAACAGCTGCTTGGTTTCGTTTATTTGATTATTGCATTATTACTCTGCTTACAATAGACAGAAATCTTGCGAACTCGATATACTAATAGGACTACCCATTTAAAATGTCGTTATTGCAGACAACTTCACATCTATTACCCTGAGGTGAATTTTGACCATAACAGCTGTCACATCAGAAACTTCATGTCATTGTCTAATTATTTCAGTCAAGGTTATTGGTCATTAGTGAAAACACACAAGTTTTTGTAAAGCTTTAATATGCTTCTTTTTAATATGCTTCTTTCATTTAAAGAAAAAAGCAACCGAAGCGCATCAATTGCTCATCGAAGCTTACCCGGGCTATACTATAGACGTTAGAATGTGTCAGCGGTGGCTTAAGCGGTTCAAAGATGGTGATTTCGACACCGAAAACAAAGAACGCCCCGGCCAGGTGAAAAAGTTTGAAGACCATGAATTGGAGGCATTGCTCGATCAAGATCCGTCACAAACGCGAGAAGAACTTGCAAAATCACTTGGCGTCGCTCAGCAAACCATTTCCGATCGTTTGAAAGCAATGGGAATGATCCGAAAGGTAGGACATTGGGTGCCGTATGAATTGAAGCCACGAGATGTCGAACGCCGATCTTGCACGTCCGAAATGCTGTTTGAACGCCACAAAAAGAAGTCTTATTTCGTCACTGGTGATGAAAAATGGGTACATTACGATAATCCAAAACGTCGGGCAACGTATGGATACCCCGGACATGCCTCAACATCTACGGCCGTTCAGAATATTCATGGCCTGAAAGTTATGCTGTGCATTTGGTGGGACCAGAAGGGTGTTGTGTATTATGAGCTGCTAAAACCGAATGAAACAATCACAGGCGACGACAATTGATGCGTTTGAGACGAGCACTGAAGGAAACACGGTCGGAAACGGTCGCAAGACACGATAAAGCTATTTTGCAACATAACAATGCTCGGCCACATGTCGCAAATGTCGTCAAAACTTACCTTGAAACGCTCAAATGGGATGTCCTACCCCACCCACTGTATAGTCCAGACCTTGCGCCATCCCATTACTATCTTTTCCGATCGATGCAACATGGCCTGGCACTTCCGTCATTTCGATGATAGCGATGGGCAATACTGTGAATATTGAATTTATATCTATTTTTCCTCAATAAAGCATTGAATTTTGAAAAAACAACGTTATTTTCAACCGGTAGTCGTATAAGCATGACAAGCCAAAAGTGTTTCTATTATGCCATGGCCACCAACTTGGTCAGACTACAACCGCTAGTTGAACATTAAAGTGAAAGAGATTAGAGATTAGATTAGAGATTCCAGAAACATTGAAAATCCAACATTCATACGGGTTCTAATTGTGTTTTTTTGTTTTTTAACAATATGTTTGTTTTACGGATTAATATCCAATTTGTATTGAGCGATCAGAAGGGAAAAACTAAAAGAATATATACGATATCAACTTATTTGCATTCGCTCAATTCACAGTATTTATTTCGCCACTACCCGAACGACACAATCTTTTCAAACCATTGATAGAGTAATCACTACAGCACAACAACTTACTTAGTCAAACTATTGCGGTTTACTACTCCAGAGAAAGTGCTGCTGCCAGAGACAAATGGTGACTGGAGCAGACTCGAAAATCAAATCTTAATTTTATTTCTTAATCTCGCAGATCATGAACTTATAGTAACTAATGTTATTTAACGTCTGAAAATGCACTTCTACACAATCTGTCTTGCTTCCAATGCGATAAAGTCATAGCAAGGTCTCGTAGTCAGTGTGTTGGGAACGTAAACATATCTTCTGAGCGAATCTATCGCAAGCGACCTTAAACTTTTCATCTTCAAAGTATCAACACTGAAATGTAATCCTCCCATTAGAGAATTATTTATTTCCAAACATACCGATTATACGATTCCACTCATTATACCAGTTACAATTGGACTTCAACTGACTTGTGCAATCTACGAGAGAGCAAGTGAGCACACCACATTGTATTCCATACACAACAAACTACTTCCATCGCACTCAGTGTCACACGTACTCTCGGCTAAAATGTCACTGGATTTTAACTTCGGATTTGTTCACTTCAATTGTCCAGTCTAATAATTTACAATTTTCTTCCCTGAAAACTCGCAAAAATCGTCACTTTTCCACATACAAACGCGCTAAATTCCGTACTATCAATTAAATCATCGCTGGCCATTCGAGTGTTTTTAAAAAAATTCGGAAAAAACGCAAAAAAAATTTCTGTTTCACTTACGTTCTTATTTTTTTTCCCTCTGTACGCTATCCCACATAGAAAGTGCAAAACACCCAAAAGAAGAAAGCAAAGACAAGAAATTTCCTTTGATTTCGTATTACTACTTCTTGTAGAAAAGAAGAAAGTAAAAAAAGAAAAGAGTTTTGGTAAACAGCAACTAGAAAATTCCTCTTTCATCTAGAAAAAAAAACAAAAAATCAAATCAAAGGCTTAACTTGTTTTAAAACAGACTCCTCCACACTCAGGTGAGCATTTTATTTATCTCTCATTTGCTTCCTGTAATGTTCGATTAAAATTAAAAATTTCCCCCCTTCATACAAAGGCCAAATACAATGAAATTAGGAGAGCTTCCTGTTTTGAAAATGAGTAAATTTTTTTTTTCATAATTCATGCAATGCAATTTTTTATGTTGTTCTCCGTGGAGTTTGTGGAATTACTTAAGCACCTGACGGAGCGCCATGCAGTGTATGTCTTAGTAGCTGCGACGAACCTTGGAACAACTTTATGGAAACGTACAATAGAAAAAAACATTGCCTTTTTGTGTCCGGTTGGGGGTCTGTGTAGCCTGCAGTGCAGCCAGCGTTAAGTGTGTCTGGCGTTAGCGGAGCACCCGCTCCATATCCATCATTATATTTTAATTCAAAAATTTATTCGTATTAGTCACTGCCTTTGTGCCTTCGTTCTGCTTTTCGCCAAAAAAAAATGTGTTTGCTTATCACAAAAGTATTATTTTGTTTTTCTATTTCAGTTTTTTTTTATGTTGTTGTTTTTTTTGTGTCAAAGTCCTCAGAAATAGAAGCTTCTTAAGAGAACCTATGCTTTGCACATGTACATAGATCGATAGTGGGAATAAATTCCTTGGTCACAGGCCCGACAAAAGTCTACACCCGGCTAGTAAATTGGTTGAAATTTATGCCGGTTTTGTGCACCTTTAATTACTTTGGGACAAGGTCAGGGTAGTAGTCTATCTGTTTGTTTGCCCACCCCAACTTTATATTTGTTTATCATTTAGCATTAATTAATATGGCGATTGTAAGTTGACGATGATTCACATTCATTGGATGATTCGCAGTTAATTCTATGAAAAAAAAAATTACTTTGATGAAATAATCGCAAATACCTTGGGACTTCGTAAGTTTTTGCTTAAAATTCATAAACTCAAAATTCTACGTCATCTAAGACTGTATCTGTAAGAAGTATGTTGTTTAAATTGCGTTACATTTGACTTTTTCGTAAGCTTCCCACGCATATTGTAGACTGGTTCTGTCCTCTTTCAAGAATCTAAGAATAAATTTATTTTAAACTCACCAAATATGCAAAACAGGATAAAGCAACGTATTTTTAGATCCGCAGATAACGATAAGCCAGAGTTAGGCATTTAATTTTTCAATTTATTCCTCCAAAATAATTTTTTACAATGAGGCATTTTTTTTTTTAAAGCAGAACCCCTGCCCAAGTGGCGGACACTGCGGTCTGAATGAATAGAACTGTTAGTTAAGGCTAAAAGACATTCCATCCTTCCGATGAAAGTCAGAATGTCTTTTAGAATTTGATTGTCTAATGTCCAATGAGGAGCATATCATTCTGGTGAAGTTACGCCTCCTTAACTTAATTAGAGCTGGACATTCACAGAGAATGTGTACAGCCGTTTCGTCATCTTCCAAACAGAGTCGGCATTCGGTGGTTGTACTGAGTCCTTATTTGGTTAGATGTGATCTCAAGCGGCAATGGCTTGATAAGAAGCTCACATCCTTTCTAATGTTCTCCTTGTTGAGTTTAACGATTTCTCTGTAAGAGAAGGGATTGATTAGTAATTTAGATTATCTGAGTCTCGGTAGATTTCTCCAGTGGCCAATGCGTAGCTTGTTTATCCACTTGTTGGTCAGACTTGTGACTGTAGTCCAGCTCACGCCACAGAAAGGTTCCGGACCAGTGAACGAGGTTTTGGAACCAGCCCTGGCTAGTTGGTACGCAATTTTACTGCCTTCGATTCCATGGTGACCTGGAACCTATCCTAACCTAACTTTATTTCGTTGGGCTAGAGATTGTAAGGCGTCGTAGTAGCTTTTGTCAAATTTGGCTTCCATTAGATTGGATGATAATGACTTGAGCGCTGCTTGGCTTTCTGAATGTATTAAAATTTTCGTCCTTTTTGGCCTTTGCGAGGCTTTCTATAGCGTAGGATTCGATGGCTTGTAGGTCAGCCTGGAAAACCCTTGGATGCTTCTGTGTTGGGTCCATGGACACCGGCACCTGCTCCATTTACCATTTTTGAGCCATCAGTATAACAGTTTAAGTTTCTGGAGTCGGCGAGCGTGTTGCTAGACCAATGATCACGGTTAGGAATATGTACCGGAACATGTCATTATCCGTGATGAAATTGATTAGTTTCAAGTGTGCATTTTGGTCACCTGGTTTGTATTTCATTGCCAGTTGCATTTCTAGGGTATTTCTGGCCGGGGCAGGTGCTCATAGCACCAGTGATACTCAAACAAGCTATGAATTCGACTTTGTCCAATTTTTAAGAAGTTGGTACTTCTCAAGTTTTCGGCCACCAAATTATGGCTGCGAAGGTAATGGTAGGTCTAACCATCATGATGTACAACCAGTAAATCATCTTAGGTTTGAGACACCAAGTTCTACCGTTGAACCGCTTATAGGCCCATATGGCCTCATACATATTTGTCTCTTATGATAAAGGCAGATCATCAGCGAGGAAGTTATAACTCGATTTTCTGGCATGGATCTTATCCATCTGTTAGTCGAGTCATCAATAACTTTACTCCGAATTGTATTTGTAATGATGGAGTTGTAACAAGTATGGTCAAAAGAACCCACAATATCCGAAAAGGCGCAGAGAGCAATTTCCTTAGAGTGAAATGCCTTTTCAACAAGGGTGACCATATGGTGAAGTGCCCACTCAGTTGCTATTCTTTGCCTTCCTGTATGCACATTGTTTGAGGTGCAGAGACTTGTGTTTCTTATGATTTGAAGCCAATGGACGTTGGGCGTCGTTTTTTCGACTGTGAACAACTGCACCCATCGTTAAAAAAGGGTAGGGTAGGGAGTGTCCGGTCATCCAGCCCAACGAAACCATCACTGAGCACTGAGTGAGTGATAGAACTGAGCAATGCGCGAAAAACGGCCGCATAACAAGCAGAGGCACGAAGAAATGATTCTACGCTCGGCCTCTTGTTGCCAAACTCGTTAAAACTTACCTGGAAGTGCTCAAATGGGAAATCCTTCGCACCAGCCATATTCCCCAGACACCAAAAAATGGCTTAATTCGTGGATAGCCTCAAAAGATGAACACTTTTGCCGCATTCGAGCTCTGCCAGAAAGAGGGGAAAAAGTTGTTGCTAGCTATGGCCAGCTGGATGAAGGTGTCCTGTTTGCGAACAGGGCTATTGGAGGAAAAGTAACGAGCTGTTTATATGGATCTAGTTGGGAAGGCAAAAATCTCAGCCACCAGGTTCACGATAAAACGAAAGACCAAACTTCTCTTTCAAAGCTTAAACTATCCCAAATGGTATTAATGCTATTTATTTTAACCGTATACAACATTTGTATGCAAATTCAAAATTAAAAATATTGACCGTTAAAATAAAAAGTCTCAGAATATACAAAACTATTTTACGGTTCAATGCAATTTCTAAAAAATTGAACTACGATACTTCAGACCCCAGACTAAGCACGTCAATCGGAATTTTTCAAGTGACTAACTTGACTGGCAAAGATAATATTAGTTATCAGCAACAAAAACCTTCAGTCCAACAATATTTCATGGCATTCAGACGCACGTTACGTTTAATAGGCTAACGAACGATTGTCAATGTTAACTAAAGCTTTATTACATCCCAGTAACCACCCAACGAAGCCCATAATCGATACCGTCCCACTCGATAGAAAACCAATTCAGCATTGTTTTTCAAATTATCACTCGCTAAGTTCACCTCTAAAAAGTGGTCTACAAAAATGACGCAATTATTCCAAAAAAAAAAGATAATAATTCGATTTGATAAGACAACCACAATCAGTGCCTTGATATAGAAAAGCGAGAAAAGCGAACTCAAGACGAGTCCAGATTAACCTCAAATATATGTTCCATAATGGAAGGCTTGTTTCAAACCCAAACAATGAGTGCCGTTTGAGTGGATTCCAAGATTTTTTTCTTTCAACTCGTTCGATTGAGGCTTCTTTTGTTAGAGTTCGTAATCCAACCTCGCAAATAATGCCCAATTAATGAGTTCATTGACAATGGCTCTTGTTCCGCGGATCCTCGGAATGTTTCGGTTTTGTGATTGATGAGCGAGATCTTGGTCGAATGTTATTCTGTGTCTACAGTCGGGTCTTTTGTATGTATTTTCGTATTTTGGTCTGCTTCCGGCGCAATTAATTCGGGCAAGGTCGACGCTCGATTTTAACTCATTCGGATATGATTTGTGCAGTTTGGAAAAAAAGTTATTCGGAAACAGAAATTTGTGTGTGTTTGGTTTTTGTTTTTAGAAAATTTTTTTTGCTCCTGGTCAAGATCTTGGAATGGATAAACAAGATTTTTGTATGATTTTCTTTGCAAGAGACAAGTCCAATGCGTGAACAGTGAGGCCGGCAACAGATGATGTACTTTTTGGACAAGAACATTTCAATAACTTGTTTTCGTTTACTGCTTTGAAATTTACTGCGGTCCAGGGGTTCTGAACGCGTGTAGAGAGGATCGGGAGGGAAATAGATATTCTGAAGTGTATAGTAGAGCATTCCACGTTCATGTTTTGGGGCTTAAAGAAAATTCCTATGACTAAAATTAGGCTTCATGGTGAATTGATGAGCATTTCTGGTGAAACCTGTTTATGGAAAAAATAGCGGTCAAGTTCGAGTCGGACTCGCGCAGCGAAGGTTCCGTCAAAACTTTACTTTATCTCTATTTATCACGGAAATCGAGTCTGGAAGAGTTTTTCAGTGTTTGTTTGTGTTTTGATTACCCTTGCGAGTATCAAAATATACGGCAAAAAATCCATATATTTTACTCTGATTTAGAAGCTTGATTTTTTTTTAATTTTTAGGAGTTCACGGTCATTAGTATTTAGTATAAATTTCAACTTGACACCTTCGGCAAATGGATGGTGACAGACTGACGAATAACAAAGTGATCCTAAAATGCATCCGTTTTTCCTCTTGGAGCGGAACCTTAAAAAACTTTTGAATTTGGAAATACGGAGGACGTTATGTCGGCATTGAAACGAATCGATTGACTTTGTTATATTTTTGTTTCCAATCAGTTTATTTAAGGAATCACTTCCCGCAGCTTTTCCGATGAAAACCTAGCTGTGTGTGGAGTGGTATTTACAGTGTTGAAAAAAATAATAATAGGACTACCGGTTGAAAATGTCGTTTTTTTTCAAAAATCAATGCTTTATTGAGAAAAATAGATATGAATTCAATATTCAAAGTATTGCCCATCGCTATCCACACATTTTTCCCATTTTTCTGGCAATTTATGGATACCCGTTCTGAAAAATTCGACCGGTTTGGCCGCAATCCACGAATCGATCCATTTTTTGACATAATCGAAATGACGGAAGTGCTGGTCAGCCAGGCCATGTTGCATCGATCGGAAGAGATAGTAATCGGATGGCGCAAGGTCTGGACTATACGGCGGTAGGGGTAGGACATCCCATTTGAGCGTTTCAAGGTAAGTTTTGACGACATTTGCAACATGTGGCCGAACATTGTCATGTTACAAAATAACTTTATCGTGTCTTGCGACCGTTTCCGGCCGATCTTCATTCAGTGCTCGGCTCAAACGCATCAATTGTCGTCGGTAGACCTACCCTGTGATTGTTTCATTCGGTTTTAGCAGCTCATAATACATAACACCCTTCTGGTCCCACCAAATGCACAGTATAACCTTCAGGCCATGAATATTCTGAACGGCCGTCGATGTTGAGGCATGTCCGGGGTATCCATACGTTGCCCGACGTTTTGGAGTATTGTAATGTACCCATTTTTCACCACTAGTGACGAAAAAAGACTTCTTTTTGTGGCGTTCAAACAGCATTTCGGACGTGCAAGATCGGCGTTCGACATCTCGTGGCTTCAATTCATACGGCACCCAATGTCCTACCTTTCGGATCATTCCCATTGCTTTCAAACGATCGGAAATGGTTTGCTGAGCGACGCCAAGTGATTTTGCAAGTTCTTCTCGCGTTTGTGACGGATCTTGATCGAGCAATGCCTCCAATTCATGGTCTTCAAACTTTTTCACCTGGCCGGGGCGTTCTTTGTCTTCGGTGTCGAAATCGCCATCTTTGAACCGCTTAAACCACCACTGACACATTCTAACGTCTATAGTATAGCCCGGGTAAGCTTCGGCAAGCAATTGATGCGCTTCGGTTGATTTTTTGGGGTCGTCTCACGTGCATTTTTCCATCAGATCCAAACAAATTGATCATTGTTTCATCCGAACATAAGACATTGTTCCAGTTTTTACGGTAAAGGAGCCTGTTGGCAAAAGTAAGTCCTTTTTGCCATTAAACCTGCTTCACTTAACCTGTTCCTAATTGTTCGACTCGTTGCAGGTGCATTCAAGTCATTTTTAAGTTCCTTTGTGTCTATTATTTTTTCCAACAATGTATGTTTGTAAAGCTTTATGTAGGATACAGATTTGAAGACAGATATCATGTCAAAAAGAATGTTTAAGGTCGAACTTTTAGTGTTGGCAAATGTTTTGGTTCTCCTCAGAGGACGAAAGAAATGACTGCCATTTTTTACGAAAACTCATCTAAATCCCTGTTTCTCTGATGTGAATCGGGAAACTTTTCCACAACCGAGCAGCTTTCAGGAAGAACTGTTAGAACAGATGTCAGGCATGAGTACCTTGGAACAAGGAGATTAGTAAGTCTCGGTGGTGATAAGAAATGAAACCTTCTAAAGGGATATGAAATACTAGGCACGTGATCGAAGCTCTTCATGCTTTATGACGTAATGTAACGTGCGATATTGTTAAATACGACATTATAAAAAGCAAATGTTTTGCAAGCATGTTCAGGGGGCATAGTCTTTTGTGATACATGGTGATTAATACCAAGGGTGTAGTAAGATATTTGGGTGTTCGTTTGGACAAATTTAAATATCCAGTCGCATTTAAGTCGCTTAAAAAGCCTTTTCTACTCCGATGTGAAGGTCATTTGCTACCAAGTCATTAGCTACCAAGCCTTTGTGCGTCCAATTTTGACATATGCGAGTCCAGTATGATGGAACATTTGTCCGTCTTATATGGAAAAATACAGAATTTTCAAGCGAGAATGCCTTCGAGCCTGCACGGGATTATAAAGAAGCGCTCATTCCGACTTTCGGCATTACGTCTGTAACAAAAGACTATTGGATGCTTCCGAAGTTTCCAGAATTGACAATGTTATCCTGTATCTTGCGAGGAATCATTTCGCGCGGTCAGCGAATATTACTGAGAATGAACTCATATCGGGTTTGTTTTATCATAATCCTGGGTATTTAAGGAATTCATTGGAAAGTGGACGGATACCTCCTGAGACATTTTTATACCTTACTTATATGACTCGTGTAACGTTCCTATTATATATCATGCTGCTAGAAGGGCCGCAGACAAAAGGGTCCTCTATGTGCCTAATTAAGCTGGAGATACTACATGAGCGTACCTGATAGAGATGTAAATAATGACGAGAGGTCAAAACATGAAAAATACTTTAGGCTAGATTGGGTAGAATCTGACACTTAGTTTATGTTAGGTTAGGTTATTTTTTTGTTTTGCTAAAAAAATGTTTATATAAATAGTGGAAATAAAAAAAAATAATTAAAAAAAAAAGAAAATATTGATTATTAAAAAAACTGGATTCACTCGAAATGATTGCTTTATGCTTAAACACAAGCCTTCAAACGTTTTGGACATTGGGCTATAGCGGCACAGACGGTTTCAATGGAGATCGTGAATGCTGCTCTTGTTAATGTTCTTCTAAGGATTTCCAAATTTCTATCTTGAAGGCTATACCAATTTTCCAATTTTGACCATAGACCATAATCCAGTGGATTCAGAATCTTCTGCTACAGGAATGTTGGCCCTGAGCCACTACTGCGTAGTTTTGTTGGAAAGTCCATCTATCTCCAAAGAGAAGCATATTGGTCGAACTTTGCACTACACCCTCTTGCAAAATTTTCTTGCTAAACCTTTGCACCAAAATTTACTCCTTATTCACAGAAATGGAGAGAGCGCGCACCAAACAATTACGGAAGCGTGATGATGGCCAAGCTCCTTAGACGAAGCGATATAAATCCTGACACTTTGTTTATCAAAACTTCTTACACAGTAAACATTTATTTATCCGTAAACAGAACATTTTCACGACCATTGTCCAAGTGCCACTGTTTAAGTCGTTTGCGTCTCCCAATCTATTTTTTTTTTTCAGTTGAGGAGTTAAAAGATTCCCCGTGGACCGACGATAGGCTAAACATGGATTTGGTTGATACGTTTATCCAATTCCTTGGACATGGTCTTTTCAGACAATTCGTTGAAAAGGCGAATGTTCCTATAAACGAATATTCTCGATAATCCGAGTGGTTTTAGCAGCTCGAAAATTTGGCCAACACTCTTTACGCACTTATGCCTCGCTATTACCGCGAATCGATTCTCCTTAACGCCCCACTCCATGTTAATAGATCGTAAGCTGAAAACAAACTGGCTTGTACTCTTTATTTTACAGAACACATGCAGTTGTGAAAAAAAGTTATCGGTTGTATTTCCGCAAAATGTTTTGAACTAGTAGTAGAACTTGTGGCAGGACTAGTGACATTCTCAACAATCTTATATATGTGGTCATTCCAAGTCAAACTTCGATTAAAAACGACACCGAGATTGTTTCCTTGGAGCACAACTGAGAAGAATTGGAGGGAAGAACGACAGATCTAGTATTTTATTTTAGATAACGATACATTGTGATATATAAGGATCAGGAGTCTATTGTATTTTCCTCAATCATAGTTTTTTTTTGTAAGTTTAAAGTTAGATTTGTCCTTGGGACAGGTACTGTTAAGTTGAGCGTCCTCCTCGAGGATCTTCAATCTTGGTTATGTACAGCGGACGAGCAATGGACGTCATAAAGGACCCTGAGCAAACCCTCTTAATACGGGAAGGAATCTCGAGATTTTGTCTCCACAGTCAACATCTTGTTTTCTGGCAGATACCTACATAGATAGGACTTAATAAAGCAGATAAACCCTAGATTTAAGCTTTTTACAAAGGATCGTATGTCGATTAACGAAGTACAGGTTTTATCAATAACTTTCCTTATATCGTCTACTTCCTTCAGGAGAGCCGCGGTATTTCATTGACAAGAAGCAACAATTGGTTATCGTTCTTTTGTAAATTGAACTGTCTTCGGTAAATTTTTCGAAAATCTTATAGAGGAAGGGTGGAATGGTTGTGCGTCTGTATTAATCTTTACGACCTTCTTTAAGTAAAGGTACTTTACCACAATCCAATACGATGAAAACTCTGTTGTAAGGACCGAATTAAATAAGTGCATTGTAAATGGTATAAGCTTCGGGAGAAGTGCTTTCAGGTACATTGGTTGAACACCATCGAATCCCATAGGACTTATTTTAGCCATCGATATGAAAATGTGTTTTGGCAGTAGACAATACGTCTCCAAGATTTCGTATTGGACAAATTTAAGTTTATTCGTTAAAAAACATTCACTGTTGATTTGTTTATTCCGATACAGGCCATTAACTTCTTTGAACCCCTCATTTCCGCGGCGCTGCTCACGCTAATGGTCCGTGAGGATCTTGTCAAACCATTGTACTTCAAGCGTTTTTCAGTTGCGATTGGCAAATCCGCAAATTCTGAACTTCGATTATAACACTTCTCACTTATCTCACCCTCTTAGTTTACAAGCAATCAAAATTTATACTGCAAAATTTTTTGCTGTAAGCCCTTGGCAAAAACACTGTATCGATATTTTGGTTATTTATATCCGTCGGAATTTCGTCCATAAAAACTCTTTAACTTAAAGTTTATACGTCTAAACACCTAGCTGACTTGTGGTGTTGTTTTTCCCTTAAATCAATTGAACAAAACTCGTAGAAAACACGCGAAAGCAAAAAAATGTAGAAGAAAATAGCCCAGTGACGTCGCTGACTAAATAGACGATAATAAACCAACCGACAGTGTATATGTGCTTGTTTACTATTTTACTTTTTCGCTGTCAGTCGAGACGTCCTATAATCGCGTATCTCAGGTGCTTGTGTGCATCCATTATTTAAGCCCATTTTTTTTTTTGCCATATAACTTGGGGAAACAATAATGTGCATACGCCGCATCGTTGGTAATACGAGGGGGTTTCTTGTTCCCCATCAACGAATGGTGATGGATTTTCTTTTTTGTTTCTTTGAATTTTCTTCCAGACAATATAAGTTCGCGTGCAGTGCAGATCTTATCTTTACTGATTGAAAGAAAGATAAGTGTGATATCAATAAATGAGCTGGTGCGGAGAATCAGCTTAAAAAAATAAATTATAGTATAATTTACTCTATGTTCAGTACTACAGTAAGGTAAGTAAATGTTAAATACTTAAACACGCAGCAATGATTTGAAAAATCGCATTAAAACACTGGACATAAATCAACACTCAAAGTCATAAGATTGTGCACAATCACAATATTAAAAAGTGAACAAACCGAATAAGATTTGTCGAATACCCTGACGTGGCTCGTTACAATGATTAAAAGAGAGTTGCTCACATTGTTCAAGGATCAAAACTTTCTAAATATTATTTATTAAATGTTGCGGCAACATAGAGTGGTGGAGAACTAATAAGAAACAAATATGTAAATAGAAACAAATCAAGAATTAACTATATTTTTAGACGGAATTATTATAAGAAACAAAATTCTTTGGATGTCTTAGAACGTTCCTATAAATAAGCGTAAAAGAAAATCAAAACCAGATCGAATTCTGTTTTTTTTTTTTTTAAACTAGAAAAGCAAGTACTTCGTGGGGTATATTTTATTTTATAAAACAGCTAAAAAGCATCATTTATTTTGTGAAACAGCTGAACATCGTTTCGATAAACTGGCTACTAAGTTCTGGAATCTTTTCAGAGGGATGCTCTTCCACATAACCTCAATATTTTTGAAGAGTTCGGCAGAGTTTGTCGACTCTTTTGTCCCAAACAAAGAGGTTTGGGACACATCAGCCAGCCACAGGTTCTCAATAGGATTGAGGTCGGGATTTTGCGCTGGCCACTTCAGAACATCAATTCGCTGCTACTCAAACGATTACTTCAATGCTCAGGATCATTATCCTGCTGGAAAATATGGGATACTGGTAAATGGTCATCAGCATATAGCTCCATAACATGTTCCAGTATGCCCTTATCCATTAATTCTCACAATGGGTCCAACACCATACCTGGAAAACGCTCCCCAAACCATGACATTTCCACCACCATGTTTTACCGTCTTAATGATGTGCTTGGGATCGAGTTCTCTGTTCATTGGCCGCCTATCATATTTTTTGCCATCGGATCCGAACATATCGAGCTTTGACTCATCACTCCAGAAGATTCTTTTCCAAAATGAGAGAGGTTTTTGTGCATGGTCTTGAACAAATTCCCAAGAAGATTTTAAATTTTCCTTTGAAACGTTTGGTTTTTTGCGAACAAGCAAAAAACATGCTTCCAAAAGTCGGTTGCTCACGGTCCTGGGTGTAATTTGTGCACTTAGTTGGGATGACACAGCAGAGTGAATATCCTTGCTGGTGAAAAAAAGAATAAATAAGTCTGTCCTCTTTGGTGGTTGTTATTCTATCCCGTTGTTTTCTTTTGGGGTTTTCTATGCTGCCTGTTTCAGTGTACACCTTAATTGCACCGTGTACCTTTGCAAGGGCATCCATTTAGGCGTTTTCCCGTAGCTGCCTTAGTATAAAATACAATAGAACCTCGATAATCGGTACAAAAAAAAAAAAAACACGGAAAATCGAAAAATAAAAAAAGTATACTTAATGTACTCTCGCATCCTCTAAAAGAATCCTCTTCTGAAGCTTTATTGACTTGGTCAGACATTGAGGCTTTTGCAGGCTCATATAAAGTTTGATTACCTGGTTCATCCCGATCTGAAGTTAATCTTCTAATGTGACGCTTTCAAATTCCATGCCGTTTTGTACTGTATTCAAAAGTTGAGATGGATATAATATAATTTTATCGCCACATTCAGAAACATTTAAAAGCATTTTCAATTAAAGCTCAAGTTGAAACCATGATCTTTATAGAGTTACCATGTTTGGCGTCATCTTCTTCTAAATTTCCTTCGAACTGCAATTTTCTTCAGCAACAGGACTTTATTCCAGAGCTTTGTTGTTATAAAAATCTCGGCTTCGAGTCAGAGTAACATTTTTTTCCCTTTAATGTAACCTCATATATTTTTTGTAACATTTTAATCCAGTGTTTGGAATGGCCAGTTGATTGTTTCAATTGCATCATCATTGTGCTCTTGTGGCAGGGAGCATTATCCTGTTGGAGAATAAATTACTGCCCGATGTTAGTCAAATGATCTCAACTTCATTGGCCACACCAAAGGTAAAAACTGAGGGTGAAAACTGAGGAAAAACTAAAAACGCTCAAATTCGTAGTCACTAGAAATAAGTATTTATGTACTTTGCAAAGCGATTTGTGTTACTGTCAAAATAACTTTTCCGACGACTGTGTTTAAGGTCTTTTTAATTCACTTTTGACAATATTTTCCCAAGCTGGAAACAAACTTATTGACAGGTTTATGATTGACATATTTTTAAAGTACTGGGGTAATAACTTGCGGACAAAAATATAAGCAGAGAGGTCCTTTCAAATTTCTAAATCGAAAAAGACACTGTTTAAAAATCAACCAATTTTTAATCCAAAAACAAGTGTGCTTGTGGAATATGTTTGAGCGTCATCATTATTATTCTAAGAAGTTTGATAATTCAATACCAATCGCTAAGTGAAGGTCGCCTCAAATAAATTATTCCATGTACAAGCCTCGAAAATTAAAAAAAAAAGAAAAACACCTTTTAAAATGGACAGCAGCAGCACGCGTTTAGGAAATTTCAAAATTAATACCAAACTGAAACCAAAACGATTCACTTAATCATTTTATTTTGAAAGTAAGTTTAAAAACTCGTCAAATAGGGTGTTTCATAAGTTTAAGCACGTAAGGTCGGCCACTGCTTGCGGCGTTTTATGTGTTTAAAAAGTGTTACCATCTCTGTTAAAATAAAGATTCGATTTATTGATATAAAAAAATGGAAGTGCTATTATATGGAGGGTTTCCCATCCTGATTTTCTTTACTGTATTTTGATAATATTTAGAAGTCTGAAGGCATATTTTTTACTATCAAGGAATGAACAAGAACTCCTAGAAATGGTACAAAAGTAATGTCAAAGTGTGAATTGTCAGTCATTTTGCAAAAAATGTAATAAATGAGTTCTTGTTTCATGACAAGTTTTAAGTTGATAAAGATCAAATGACATCTCGAAGAGATTATACGACACCTCTTGACGAGGCTATGGTTCAAATTTGTTATTTCTTTTTTAAAGTTGGCTTTCAAGACGAAAATACTTTCTGACCGCCCAGTTCATTTGGTCAAACTTGGAGATAACAAGGCCCGGAGAGTTGATAAGGTTGAGAGGCTGTTCCATACTCCTAGAAGTAGTAATGCTCCAGACCCGATTCAGGAATTAGCCCCTTAAGTGGAAATGGGCCTTGTCGCTCATTATAAATTTTGGATACGAAATAATCTTCTTGCAGCAGGTAAAATACAGCATGAGGCTAAGATACTGATGCCATTTGTGCTTGCAAAGTTAAAAATGTTCTTGCACATGATGACGCACGACGTTTTTCAGGTTTATATCGCTGTGCATGTTATATTTTTCGCAAACGGCGGGACTTGGACCTATATATAAGTGTCGTATTCGAACGGCTCCAGAAGTTTTTTCTTGACAGTTGTACTCGCGAGAGTTGGGTTCGTGAAAAAAGGGCTGAAGTTCTTACCCGGATTTGAACAAGGGTACTCACGCGCAGCAGCAGACGCACGCACTATGACATTTGGCGCCATTTGAAAATATTAAGCCACATTATTATTATTTTCATTTTTACCTTAAAAAATCTTAATTCAGTGAAAATCGCCATGAAACATGCCATTTGGCCACTCGGAAATGCACCCTTCAACGCATTAGATGTGCTTGCCGTTGTACCATTTTTCTAAGACTACATATCCTTTAATCTCATTCCATTGATTTGCGGTCTCGGTCGCCTGTCACACAAATCGGGTTAGTCGCGGCGTCCTCAAAAATCCTGACTTGCGCTGCTGTGTTACCCCATTTTTCTTGAATAGAAGACTTTTATTTAAGAGCTATTACCCTTGTTTCTTGAAGTATCACAGACGTACTGTCCTGTTAGGAAGTGTACTAAACAATTTTTAATTTCATCAATTTTTATTTTTCGCATTTCAATTTTTATGATTCCGTACCACGAAAGGCAAAAAGGGAACCCTTAAAGGATCACCTTGTTGTCCGTCCGTCTGTTTGTCAAGACCCTTTTTCTCAGGACCGAGTGGAGGTATCAAGCTGGAATTTATATCAAATACTCAGGGCTACTGTTTCTGGAGCTGTGAGAATGTCAAACTTCTGAGCCGTCGCAATCAAAAGATTAAGCCGTTAATATAGAAAACTTTCGACACTCGCAAGGAAATCAAAATCTTGAAATTTGGTACAAAGCAACGTCTTATAGCACAAATGAAGGAAAAAGTGGGAAAACCATAAATTTTGAGTTACATCATATAATAAAAATATTTTTAATAATTTTAAGCTTACTTCCCCTTTCCTCATGAACGCGTAGATTAAATTGATTAACTTGAAATTCTTTTGATATGAATTTTCAAGCTCAGGTCTATAATACCTTTAATCAAACTTCTGTGTCAACCTAGTCAAAAGAAACAGACAGCAATTTAAGCCGCATTTTTTGAAACTCGCAACTTCTCGCCATGGAATCAAAACCTTAATTTAAATTGTGATTATAAAAATAATTGTAGGTACCAGAATGACCATGACTTATCTCTATCTATGGGGAGGGGACAATATTTTTTAAACTACTTGTCATATTATATTATAATATTATCAATCTTATTACAAGGCTAGTGTAGGTATTTCAGTTATATTTTAAAATAAATGTTATGTGTTAATATAAAACAAAGGATTACTGAAACGATAAAGAAACCTTTGCCTTTAAAAATACCATAACTACGACTCGATTGTCGCGATGGGTGAACTTTTACTTATACTCCTACATTGTTGTACGGAACCCTCGGTGCGCGAGTCCGACTCGCACTTTGCCGGTTTTGTTTTTTATAGAAAGTCATTCCATCACGTTATAAACAAGAAGTCCTTAGAGCTGCGTTAAATTAACTCACATGATTTCATGACTCAATGCATTTTTATTACGCCGAGAAGCGCACAATAAACGAACTCGTTGCGTCTGCATTATGCAAAATTCCAATCCATGTGTGGCATCACGATTGACAGTTTTCTATTTTCGTTTTGCATACACATAAATGCAATTAGTGTCAGATTCATATTTTTAGGTTCAATCAATTCCACCAACCCGTCAAGCTGCCACCTTTATGCTAAACAATATTCATTTAACATGAAATTTGTTCATGAAAGTCTCGTGCCACATCCTTCTTTGGCCAGGTCTAACCTCTCCACAAATTCTAATGGCTGGCTGGTTGGTGTACTGCTGCACACCCGGGGAGGCAATTTGTTCGGCTTCCTTTGGACAAATTTAATTATGAATCAAACTATGAGTTAATGCAAGTTTTAAGGGCAGTTATGCCCTTAGTTTGTTCGCGAACTTGAAGCCAATGCCATCGACTATTTTGCTGTGCGTTTTAAAGACTGTTCAAAAAGTGAGTGTGTGCTGCACTTAAACGGAGCGGTAGTCAGGAACTTTAATGCCAAGTGGAGTTTCATTCGTTGATATAAATCAAATTGATTTTAGTATAGAATCTCTCAAGGGGGACGTGTGGTGTTGGTTCGGTGAAAGAACATGCGGGTAATAGCCATGCAAGTGTGCATGCAGGCGAATTTAAAAATCAATAGATCCGCTCACGTGGCGGGGTTTTATGTTGCTTTTTGACTCGAAGTAATGTTCTTGAGCCAAATTAACCGGGAACTCGATATTTGCAAAAAAAAAAAAAAAATAAGGTCTTAGTTCAAGGAAGGAAATTTTAGTTTTGTGTTTGTTGGAATGGAATGATAAGGTCATTTGACAAGTCGTTCCTTGATTTCATTTAAAGGTATACGAATCCAGTGGGGACGAACTTTGTACGTCAGTAATTAAGTCATATATTGTTACTAAATGCGAAGCTCTTGATTGAACTGGTTGCTAAAAATTGGTGCGCCTGCATGCTTGTTTTTTAAACTGTGCGTTTAATTTTCAAGTATTGATTATATTGTTTTTATTGTACATTATAGAGGTGCCTGCCATAGTCAACACCAAACCACCCAAGGGCCTATAGCTGCAACACTCAAGGCCATACAGTTTAAAAAGCCTTACGGCAAGCGTTTTAGGTGAAAAGAACGGGTGAATTTATAAAATTGAGTAGGTGGCAACTTAAAATTTGGGATAAGTGTTTCGAAAAGAGGCTACGGCTGACAATAAGAAATCCCTTAAACCCAAAATATTATTCCAAAATTTCCTACCCAGACAGCGCTGTGGGCCAGAACTGAAGAGTAGAATAAGAATATTGCTTAGTGTGCTGTCGCATCTTCCGATTTGAAGGCGTTCTTTTTCTCGCCAAATACAGTTGTTTGAATTGTTGGAATATTACATCCAGATCTCGTCTCTGGTTTTAAATTTGTTTAAAAAATCTGTTCCCTCAGCTAGGTGATTCTCAAAGTTTGAGAAGTTTGGCATGAAGGATCCTCTGAATGCTGCCGAATAGAATACCTTTGACATCAACTAAATGTTTGATGGATTCGATCTTCGAAGTTTCTCACATTTTCTCTGATGTGTGACTTCTGGTCTTTTGTGGCTCAAAGTCCTTGTAACAGCTCCTCAACAATATGGAGGAGAAGAGTCCTCCAAAAATTATACCTACTCGGCACTTATGTCCTTGGTAAATTTTCAGGCAGACTTACTTGATGACGGCTCTTCGTTTCCGATAAAGCATTTTTTTCTGGATTGAAGGTTTTTCTCGGGCAAGGCTGTTTCAACAGAAGGCTTGTGTCTATTGACAAGGCTTCTCAGTTTCCAATGTCTCTAATTCTTTTTTTCTTGCACGAATTAAAGCAGAATGGTTAGGTGATATAATACAAAGTCCGTTTTGCTGAAGTTTCACATCACTCTGCTAAGACCTCGCGTTCACAAATCTTTGGTAAAACATGGAACGGCAGTAAAATAAGGCCATAACGCAACACTATGTGAAGGTCACCTACTTAGACAGAATACTTGCGTGGTCCAAGTCTTTGGTTACTGGATCGAATTCCGTGACTTGTTAAAGATCCTGACTTCGTTTCGAATTTGGGACCTTTCAGTTGATCCAATTGAAAGACAGGCATATAACCAACAGTACAGACATACCGGAATATTAAGAAGAATAGACTGAATTCTTTTGCGGCAAAGATGTTTAGTTTCTCTGCTTTGAAGTGGACATAGCCATGCTTGATACAGCGTGAGAAGATTACCTTCAGGGAGTGAAACGTAAAAATGGTTGCCTAAGTTTATATATGATGATAAATGCCAAGTCTACGCTGTTTTTGCAAACATTATTCAATTAAATCCTCTTTGCACCCGACACATTTTATCGAATTTATTGGAAGGTTAAGTTAAGTTAAGTTAGTTAAGTTTAGTTTATTAGTATTAATTCAATACTTTACATAATCCATATTTACATTCTATTAGATCTATTTAAATTCAGTCTTAGGCTCTTTAATATATTTCAATTCATTAATTTTTAAATATTGTTATCACTTTACATAATTCATATTTACTACAATAATCTATATTTACATACAAATAGATTTATTTAGAATTCAGTCTTATGCTCTTTTAAGAATTTCTTTTAATAAAATCAATACATTTTTTTTTAAATATTCTTAAATTCTTTTCATTTTTTATATCATTTGGTAGTGTGTTGAATAAATTCATAAAATTCACACAGCACCGCTCTTGCAGTACTCTCAGAAGAAGGCGAAAAATTAATACACGGACTTTTACCAAACACCACATCAATGTTTACTGGGGAAGCGGTAGCAATACTCGAAGCTATTAAAAAGTGTTCTAATATTTCGGGAAAATGGACGATTTGCTCTGACAGCTTGTCAGATCTAAAAGCAATTTTTAACCCTTGGCACAATTCGGCTATGATATCAAAAATAAGAGATACCCTTATAAGCAAATGTTCACAATTTAACCAAATGTGGACCCCCGGATATGTTGGAATACGTGGTAATGAACAAGTTGACAATGCCGCCAACAATGCTCGTTTGACACCAGTTCATGTATTTGAACTATATTCCAAACGCGATTTAAAATGGATTGTGTTTAAAAAAGTTGAAGAAATAGTACTCCAAGAATGGAAAGACTACCAAAACCACTACACAATTATCAATCCAAATAAAATTAAGCAGATCTCCAAAGATATGACTTCAAATTTTGTACGCCACCGGCTCGGTCATACTTCGTTGACACATCAACATCTCTTTATGAAGGAGCTGCCTCCAAGGTGTCTCACCTGCCAAAGCAACATTACTATAAATCATCTTTTAGGGAAATGCTTCCTCCTTTCAGATCAATGTTACAAACATATGCAGCAAACAGTTAACTTCATTCATGTCTTAAAAGAGCCCAACCAGACTAATATAGAAATTATAAATAAATTACTATGCATTCTTAAATTAAGCTTCAATTAGTAATTTTTAGTTCTCCTTTTCTTTTTCAAAAATGAGCCAAAAGCCTCTAATAGCTCTTAAATTTTTGTTTGATAAGTAAAAAATAAAATAGATTTCATAATTACATAAATTTACGAAAAAAAAATGTTAATCACTTGGTTAGCGTTTTTTTAACATTCTTTTGCCATACAATAAAATTATAAGGTACCTTATTAACTGACTCGTCCTTCACAACGCCATTTACATACTTTGAACCAATGGGAGCTTATTCTTTGTTGATGTTTTGATGGTGCCATCTTGGAGTCCTTTTGTGTTGTTAAGGAACTTTTCCACCTAAGCCCTGGCTGCAAAATTTCTGGTTTAATGCTGAGCTCGCTTCTGTGTAGATATTTTCACTTTTTTAGAGAGCTTCTCCTTAAACATTTGGTATGTAGCCCGCTGGATGAATTTTATCTTTGAAATTTTCGCAGTACGTAGACTTCGGGTCCCGTCGATTTCTTGGGCGGAAATTTGCCACGCAAAAGTGAACAAAATGTTTGACAATTCTTACATTGCACAATTTCGTACCATTCCTTCTTGAAAAAGCCACTAGTTTTCGAAAAAAAACACTAAATTTAAAGTTTTCGAAAATGATGTTTGCAGTTTCATTTTATTGGTGCATGCTTTGATTCCACACATTTTTCTTTAAAGTCCAATTGAACTTTGAGTTGTTTTAATATTTTTTATCGACCAGAACAGGATGTGGAAGAATTTTGCTGCTTTTCCCCTTTAAGAATAAATGAGGTGCATTCAGGTTTGGAGACTTGGTTTGATCGTTTAGTTTTCTTCGCAATACTGTCAAAATAGGCTTGGGAAGAAAAATTCCGTAAACAGTTTTAAATAAAGATCTCCAGTGTTAAATCCTTGTGCAGAATTGTCTGCTGTGGCTCTCTCCTGAAAGCCATTTGGACAGATAACTTTCTTGTCGAAACGGTGGTAGTGACGTGGGCCTTGGGATGGCAGTTCCACGCTCGGCTAAAGAGTTTACCAGTCTCATGGCTAACGTGCGGCGAAAAGACCAGCTCCACTTCGTGATAACGGCGTACGTAGGCTGCTAGATATATTTCTGGCCTAATAATGAAAATGCGAATATTTATCATCAAAAGTGGTTTTATTGTTTTTCAAAGTATTCTTCAGCATGATTTATACACTTTTGCATGTGCTCAAACCAATTGTCGAAACACTTTTTCCACTCCGATTGAGACACCTCCAAAACTTGGTTTTTGAACGCTTCAACAGTATGTTCTGGCGACGAAAATCGTTGACCACGCATTTTTTTCTTGATGTGCGGAAGTCATTGGGTGCCAAATCAGGGTTGTACGGCGGATGACTCATCAATTCGACGTTTTGGCCGGTCAAAAAGGCGCTGGTTTGAGCCAATGTGTGAGAGCTCGCATTGTCATGGGGAACAATGATTCGTCTTCTCTTGTTCTTTTTTCGAATTTCTCCGAAGACTTCAGGCAAACAAATTGTGGTGTACCACTCAGAATTGACCATCCTACGTTGCTCAAGCGGAACAGTCGCCACATGACCATTTTTTCCGAAGAAACAGGCGACCATTTGCTTCGAAGTGCTTCTTCGAAGACCCACACGGTCGATTGTTGTTTTGTTTCGGACTCATACGCATAGATCCATGATTCGTCACCTGTGACAATCTTATAATCGTCTTTTGAAGCACCTCGATCGTATTTTTATAACATTTCTTTGCCCCAATCGATACGAGCCTTTTTTTGAGCGATTGTCAAATTTTGAGGGATCCAACGGAAACAAACCTTTTTTACGGCCAGGTGTTCATGCAATATCGAATGTATGCTGGTGGGAGAAATGCCCAGGGATGCCTCTATCTCATGGATATCTCATATGACGATCTTGCATTATCAGTTCACGCACGTTATCAATGTTCTCTGGCACAACGGCCGTTTTTGGACGACCTTCAAGGAACTCGTCTTTGAGCGAGCGTCGGCCATGACTGAATTCATTAAAGCAGTTTTTCGCAGTGCTATAAGATGGTGCTTCATCGCCATACAAAGATTTAAGTTCATCAATGCACTCTTGTCGTGATAATCCAAGTCGAAAGTTGTGAAAAATGATCGCACGAAAGTGTTGACGAGTTAATTCCATTTTTTTTTGCCGAGATGAATTTTTCAAGTCTCTGTAAATGAAACAATTCACGATTAATTGACAACACGTTCTGAGTGATGTTATGCTAAAAAATGTCAAACTTTCCAATGGAAATATCAGATTGCACCTGGCAAAACTAAGTGTTATCTATACCATAAATATATCTATCAGCCTACGTACAATCCAATTTTGTGCTTCATTTTCTCAATTTGTAATTTTCATCAAATCTAAATAAATAAATATAATAAATATTTATTCAGGAAAAAGTTCCGAAGTTATTAATTTTTCTATTTCATCATCTACTCTGTATACTACTGTGTCCAAAAAATTAGGTGACATTGTATTTATTATGAAAATTCTTTATTTATTCTTCCAAATCAATTTCATCCCCTTCAAAGTAATCCCCTCCCGATGCAATGCACTTATGCCAACGGATTTTACAATCTTTGAAACACTGGTTGTAGTCACTTTCCGGGATGGCCTTCAGTTCCGTCTTCGCTGCGGTTTGAATCTCCTCTATCGTATCAAAACGGTGTCCCGGAGCAGTCTTTTGAGCTTGTTGAACAGCCAGAAGTCGCACGGCGCCAGATCAGGTGAATACCATGGTTGCGGAACGATATGGGTTGAGTTTTTGGCGAAATGATCACGAATTACGAGTGCGGTATTGGATGGTGCATTATCGTGGTGTAAAAACCAAGAATTGTCTTTCCACAATTCCGGCCTTTTTAGTCGGATAGCGTTACGCAAACGACGCATAACGTTCAAATAATATTCCTTGTTGACTGTTTGGCCGGGTGGAAGGAATTCATAAAGCACAGCACCACGATAATCGAAGAAAACAGTCAACATGACCTTGATTTTTGAGCGACTTTGGCGCGGTTTTTTTTGGTCTCGGCTCTCCTTTGGCACGATATTCGCTCGATTGATCGGTTGTTTCGGGGTCGTAAGCATAGATCCAAGTCTAACCGCCAGTTATAATGCGTTTCATGACATCCTGGTAGTCGGAAAGCATTGTTTCACACACTTCAACGCGACGCCTTTTCTCCAAAAAATTCAATGTTTTCGGTACCAGTCGAGATTTGACGCGCTTGAGGCCCAAAGCATCCTTCAAAATGGTATTGACTGAGCCTTTCGATAAGCCAACTTCATCAGTAAGGTCTCTAATCGTTAATCGACGGTTTTTCAACACCAAATCTTTCATTTGTTGGACGTGAGCTTCATCGGTTGAGGTTGATGGTCGCCCAGAACGCTCTTCGTCTTCGACACGTTCACGGCCGGCTTGGAAATCACTATACCACTTGTAAACATTTTTTTTAGACATAGCCTCATCATCAAAGGCTTCCTGCACCATCCTCAACGTATCCGCAGCAGAAAATTGATTTCGCAAACAAAATTTAATGCAAATTCTTTGATCAATAAATTTCGACATCGCAAAAAACGAAAAACTCACTTTTAGCAGCTCACAAAACGACGCGTATCTCAAACACTATGAATATATTTTGACAAGAAATTTCACATAGATGTCACTGACAGTACTACCAACCTAAATAGAAAGAAAAATTTCCAAATCCTTCGACGCGCGCAGTTTAAATTCATATGTCACCTTATTTTTTGGACACAGTAGTAAGTCCAACAAAGCTCCATAAATAAGTATAGAATTTGTCCGGAAATATATTCTTGTCATCAGAATTTAACTCTAGGGGTTTCAAAAAGTTGCAGATTTGTCAAAATTTGAGCCTCTTGCCTTTTCATTTTCTATGTTATTTGATCCTTTGCTGAATATGACCTTTAAGTTTTCATTTCCACCAATTAGAATTTATTTTTTTTAATTTTTTAAAAAGTGTTATTTTCTGTTAAATTTGTTCAGACATTTTTTTTAAATTCTGAAAAATATAAAAATGATTTAAAAGATCTTGAATAAAAAAATAAACAATTTTTGTGTGTTCAACAAAAATAAATTAAAAACAAATATTATTCTCATTGTATTACTCATAGCTTGCTTTGGAGCACACTCAACAAACAAACTGAAATCAATAAATTCCTAATCTACCCAAAAAACCAATCTAAACATATCGAACTCCAAAAGTAAGTCTCATTCAATATTGTTGATGTTCTTTTTCATTTCGTGCTCATGTTTTTTTATGTTTTTCATTCATGTTTTTTTAAAATCAGTCGATGTGTGTATATAAATTCATATGTTTTTTGTTTTGTTTTTTATTGTCATGCTGATGTTTTATTGTTTTGGGTTAAATAATTCACACTAATGCTGCTGAAACACTTAAAAGTGCTTGTATTTTATTGAAATAAAACTCTTTTTTTGTTATTAAAAATCATCCATGTTCATTTTAACCAACTAACCAGAATAAAAATTGTTTCTTAATAAAAAAAGGTGATCTTCTTTACTTAAGCATCACTCTTAAATAACCCAGTTCATTTTTTGTTTTTGTTTCTACTACTTGGACTTTTTGGAAATATGCAGTCAACAAATTTTAAATTTATTTATTTGTTTTTCTTTTATTCTTTTTGTATGAAGTGCGAAAACAAAAGGACGATATGCAAGTCAATGTCGCCGGCATTCGAAGGAACATTAAGAATTTAGCGCACAATTACTCAGATGCTCAGGTAATTTTGTTTTATAAATTATTATTGTAATCGATTTGTTAAATTAATTGTAATTGTTTCCCAACAATATAATAATATAATCAGGGTAGAAAGTGACTCCTCGATAGGTATGTAGTCTCGAAGGAAGACCATTTGGTTCTCTTAGGAGTAAGAGTTCGATGAGAAGCGATCGATTGTCTTTAGACGACTCCCATGAACGGATTCCGTCGCCGATTTGTTCTCCATGCAACTTCATCCTTCCTCATCGTGCGACTCAAGTTCTTAAGAAGCTTTAAGGCAGAGTTGAGATTTCGGAATTTCAAAACCAATCCATCTGAAGAAACCCGAAAAAAGGTATAAACAAGCACGAAATGATTATAATTCCAAAAGCCGTTGGGCAAAATTTACTTACTTAACGGGCTCCTGATCCGTGGAGAATCTCTGTCTGAGGTGTGCTGAAAGCAGTTATCTAGACTTAGCGCTCCGGCGTCCGTAATCGCTTGGTCCTTAAACCGATGGTTCGGTTTTCATTATCGTCTTGAACTTGAGGGTTGTGATTTGAAGATACTCTTTGCTGGAGCCTTATTGGCCATTCGCTCAGTTTGGCCGAGCCAGTGTAGTCGTCATATGGTATTTTGGCTTTTTGGACTAACTCCACATCTTGATACAGCTTTTAGAGTTCACGGTTAAATCTTCTCCTGCTTTTGCCATCCTAGTAAACGGGGCAAAATAATCGACGAAGAATTTTGCTCTAGAAACTGCTCAAAATCTGCTCTGCTTTCCTGATTATCGTCCACCACTCGGCTGCATATAGAGAAGCAATGTTTTGAAGAGGATACCTTTCCTCTTTCGAACCCATTTGTTTTGCCAAACCGAAGGAGAAGTTGTTTCTTAGGATGAGTCCTTGCAAAATCTCCACTAAGGTGTCATTCGTGGAGTTGATATTTACTCCTTTACCACCTCGTAACTTGCTGTTGCAAACAGTGACGTTTTCTCCAACGCGTTTTCTTTGCTTTTTGACAACATGTACTTGGTTTTGTTCTCTCTTATTTCAGACCAACTCGTTTCGCCTGTTCTCCAGTTGCTGTTAAATCCCCTTTGCCGGCGCGCTGTGAGCGACCGTTGATGTCGATATCCTATTCATATCACAGCAGCTGGACTTGTTGAAGATAGTGCCATCCGCATTTACAGCTGCTTTGCGCCAGGCCATCTCCTTGTAGAGTTGAAGACGATGAAGGCGATCATATGTGGCCTTTGAGTCGATGAAGAGATGTTGAGTCTCGAATTAAATTCGTTGGTCTCTTCTAGGATTTGCCTTAGTGTGAACATTGGGTCGATTGTCGATCTGCCCGAACGGAAGCTACACTGGTTCGTGCTTATTAGTGTATTGTAGAAAGGCTACAGACGTTCCACAGTACGTTGGATGTGATCTTATATGCGACATTAAGCAGGGATGTATGCCCCCATAGTTCTCAAAAGCCTTTCTGGAAGATGGGGCATATAGAGCTGATATTCCATCGGGCATGGCTTCATCCACCCATACTTGGCTGATATATAGTATATACTTTTTTTTAAATTTCCTCGCTCTGAAGAAGATTCACGTCACACAGAGCGAGTGGTGCGTAAAGCCTACCGAAGTATCGTCAGAGCCGGCGGCGGCCTTGTTATTCATCGGCTTTTTGATAGCTGAGCTTACCTCTTCCAAACTGATAGGAGGGATGGGTTCTGAATTGACTGAATGCGGGTTCACTTGCCCTATCACTCTCTCTGCCATTGAAGAGCTGCTGAAAATGCAACTTGAATACATCTTCTATTTCCTGTGCTTTGGTGACTTGGTTTTCTTCACTGTCCGCAGCGCCTGCGCTCTGGGCTTGGCTTTCCTGAAAATCCTCAAAAATTCTTTTCGGGACTCTTCGATTTCCTCGAACCGGTAGACTGCGGATGCCCTTTTCTTTTCACGCAGAATTTTCTTCTTCCTACTTCTGCATCTGAACTTTTCGCGCCATATTTTTGTTTTGCGCTGCAGCGCTTGCACGTGTGCATGTTCTGTCACCTTTTATCGTCGTACGAATTCATCATCATACCAAGGGTTCTTTTTGGGTTGTGGTTTTGTCGACTATGTCCTTGATGATGTCGCGGTACTTGTTCCATAAATTGTTGGCGTTTGTGTATGGTGAATGCACAGCGGAGAATCTCTCGCTGAGGCGTTCTCTGTAGGCTCTAGCTACTCCAGTTGTGCAAAGGCTTTGCAAAACGTTGAATTGCTTTTTATGAGCGCAGCTTCTTCTCATTGGATAGTCAAGCTCTTAATTTTGCTGAAAATGGTCAGAGTTGACGTTTGCCCCTCTGAACGTTTGTACGTTTAGGATATTGGATGCATGCCTCGAATCTATAAGCACATGGTTGGCGGTTCGCCACGCCACGTTGCTATGTGGATTCGTAGTCTTTGAAACCTTGAGCTTCTTTTCACCGTTATCTTTTTTCGTTTTGTGGAGGCTGTGTTTTCCGACTAATCCGGTTAAGAAGTATTCGAGTATCATTTTGACATCATACTTTGGACAGGCTCCGTATGTTCCGTCCGAGAGGTCATAAAACTCTTCTTGATAGAGTCAAAAGTCTTCCCGTCGTCGGTAGGTGCGTCTGCACATATAATGCCCTGATGTGACGACGAATCCCGTTGTTTTTTTGCTTTTTATGTGGTAGGGAAATCACCGCGACGGCACAACCATTAACCTAGATGACCAGTTCCATTTTTGATAAACCCCTAAGGACGAAGGGCCGGTCGAACTCCATCGAGGGAGTTCGTCCGCTGTCGTCTTTATAGAGCTGCATTTTCTCTTGTTCAACACTCGCGCTTATGAGTTTAGCAAGTTTGGTCCGGATGGACACCACCCAGTACCCGATGGCTACCACGAGGAGTTGAAATAAGTACAATTGATGTGCGAAAATCACTGCCTACCCCGTTACTAGAGCATCCAACCATCCAAACTTTGAGATTATATAACTTTAATAACGATCTCTTCACCAAGTATTTAACAATCTTATTTTTATAAAAGGTGAAAGTACGCGAAGCAACATCCAACGACCCATGGGGACCATCAGCAACCATAATGGCAGAAATTGCCGACCTCACCTACAACGTGGTGGCCTTCTCCGAGATCATGCACATGATATGGAAACGCCTTAATGATCACGGAAAGAATTGGCGTCATGTCTACAAGGCTCTAATACTGCTGGAGTACCTAATTAAAACGGGCACTGAAAAAGTAGCTCCACAGTGCAAAGAAAATATTTTTGCCATACAAACGTTACGTGAGTTTGTGTATTTTGAGGAGGGCAAAGACCAAGGAACACATGTGCGTGAGAAGGCAAAACAATTGGTGGCTCTTCTTAAGGATGATGAGCGTCTGAAAAACGAACGCATTAAGGCGCTTAAGGCAAAGGAGAGATTTTCTCAGAATGCAAGTGGTTTTGGCAGCGATGGTTATATCGATGGGCCAGCAAATCGTGAGAATCAACCAGCGGATTGGCAGGAAGTACCCAAACCAGCACCAGATTTAGAGTTTGTGCGTCCACAAACAGCAGGAGAGGAAGAACTTCAGTTGCAATTGGCCATGGCAATGTCTAGGGAAGAGGCGGAGCAAGAGGAGGCAAAGCGTCGCAGTGACGATGTACGTTTACAACTGGCTTTAAGTCAGTCCGAGCAGGACTTCAAGTGGGTTAACTGCAAAGCTCTATTGAACATGTTATATGTAATGTAAATGTATTTTTCACAGAGTTAAACCTGATCCTAAGGGAAGTGAACCGCAGCAAAGTCATTTGCTTGACTTGCTGGATATATCATTGGGTGCGGTGAGTATATCAAGTCCGCCACTAGGTGCAGGCGCTGTTGGTGGTTCAGATCCATGGGGTACACCTGCAAGAGCTGCTAGTCAGGTAAGCAATACATGTACATTTTTGTGTTTCCCTAACGCTCTAACGCGAACTGGTGAACAACTATATTTCAGCTTTCAGATCCCTGGTCGGGCACATCTTCGCCACAAATCGATCCTTGGCAACCAAATGTTCCTAAATCATCTGCTGGCGCAGTGGGTGGTGCTGAAGGATGGCTAACCCAACGTACACAATCGCCATCTGTGGCTTCTGGTTCCTCAAATGAAGGATGGTTGCAGAGTAACATTCTGTCTAATGGCACTATGAATGGAAATTCCTCGTCATCGCTATCGGATCCTTGGTTATCTAAGACTTCAGGTGCGGGAGCAGTAGCTTCGGCGCCACCTCCACTACCATTAGTTCAAAACGCCAGCAGTTCCACCGATCCATGGCTACCCGGAGAGAATGGGAAATCGTTGGAGAAATCTATCGGACTGGAGGATCCCTGGGCACCCAAAGCTTTACCAACTACATCAAACAATGTTGATCCATGGAAGAGAACAGGAAATGAGGTACGCTATATAGTTTATTTTTTCAAACATATTCTTATACATTTAAATCCTTCCCTTAGGCGCTGATAGTACCAAAGGTATCACCGGATTTGGATGATTTTGATATAATTACGAATCGCAATAAGACTGGTGGACTAGAGTTCAATCATACAACGAGTGGTTCCATAAACAACAACAACGGTAATTGTTTGCTGCTATATCTTCCTAGAGAGTCGAGGACTTAACCTCGTTTTGATTATTTTAGCATCACTTTTGGATGAAATGGATCCTCTGTCAAGTAAAAAGCCATTGAAGACACCACAATCATTCTTAGGAGAAAACTCATCGCTCGTGAATTTGGACAATTTAATAAAGCCAGTTGCGCCCAGCAATACTATTGGCAGTGCAGCGTACAATCCGTTTAGTGATACGATTCCGGCTAAAACAAATTTATTCCAACAACAACAACCGCCTGTATGTATTTAAGCCCTTCTATGGCTGATGTTCATGAGAGTAGTAATCACAGATAAATTTTTTTGTAGGTTCCGTCCATTAATCAGCTAAAACAGCAACAGCCTTTCGCAATTAGTTTAAATCAAGACCCATGGGCTCCGGTCACCAACGCAGCGCCACAGGTAAGTTTCAAAGCTGGTTTTTCGAAAAAAAAAACCTATCGGTGGTAGCAGTGCAGCATCAGTTTTCTCTGCATTGGAAAAAAAAATATTCGTCAAGTCTTGATGTATACTGTTTGTCAGTTAAAGCGATTTTTATTGTTTAGATTATTTGACTGGAGCTATGCGGACTCACTCTTCAAGTCGTGCTAGAGTTCAAGGTACGCATATCTCTCTCAGAGCCATAAAATGGCTTGAAAAGATTCTTCTTTGTGAAGACATAATCTTGATAGCAGTCTAAATCCAAATACAAACTGAAATCAAAAGGATTCTAAAAAGGAAGAACTTTCGATGTTTGTCAAATGTCCAGCAGTAAAAATTGAAAAAGCTTAAGGAGATTCTGCTCTATGTGGAACAACATAACGTCGTTTTAAAGACGGTTATCTCGTTGTTGAAGATCGTCCGCGTGAAGGAAGACCAAAATCCTTCTTAAACGCTGAATTGAAGGCATTGCTCGATGAAGATTCGTGCTAAACGCAAGAAAAACTTGCTTCAGCATTAGGATTTACTCGCTAAGCCATTTTTAAGCGATTGCATGCTTTGGGAATGATTCAAAAACAAGGAACTTGGTTCCTTATGATTTCAAGTCAATGGACGTTTAGCGTTGTTTGGTTTTCCTCAACGCATATTGGCGGCTGATAAAATGATGGGGAATGTTCGGCCTTCCATCACTGGGCAACGGAATCGATTTCTATTGATGTGATATAACCAAGTACTGCGCGAAAAACGGCCACATTACGAGCAGAGGCACGAAATGATTCTACGCTCGGTCTATCGTTGTCAAACCCATTAAAACCTACTTGGAAACGGTCAAATGGGAAACCCTTCCTCACCCGCCTTATTCCCCAGATATTGCGCCATCTGATTATAAATTGTTTCGTTCGATGGCACAAGGTCTGGTTGATCAGCAGTTCCGTTCATATGAAGACATCAGAAAATGGCTTGTTTTGTGTTGTAGAGAATCTCTATCGTAAACTTTGTTCACGTTTACCTTCTTGACACGTAGAATCTCCTTCGTAGAATCTTGCAACTTCCCAAAATCACTTGCACCATTCTTTGACTTCTAGGTTTCCACGAATATTGGAATTTCTTATGCGATCAAACTTTGCTACTGAGATTATCAAGGTCTGGAATAAAATATTAAAGACGAACAACTGATTCCTAATGTTCGTCGACGTTGACAGATAACTCTTTGGTGACTCCATCTATGCATCTTACTCTGGTCTGTGATTTTACACACTTGGAAAAAAACTCGTCTTGTTTTTTTTTGCGTCACCGATATTTGGTCCTTTATTTGTCTATCGAAAAAACCCGCACCGTTTTGAGATCATTACATTATACAAATTTCCCTTCTCCGTCATCGAATCACCTTTTATAATCATGTCATGAGAGTCAACAGCCATCTGGATCAGAAGTCTCATCTCTGCTCATTTCGCACCTTTTCTTATGCCTGGTTATCTTTGCCTTACTTACTCCTTTGACTGTTATGTATTCCAGTTGTTTTGTCGATCTTTTGGATATCCTGATTCGCATCAGCAATTATAGAAGGTTGTGGCTTTTCTTGTCGAGCGCACTTATGCTTCACTTATCCTAACATAAGCTTATCTAGCTACTATAAGGTAATAGTGGCTGCCATAAGGCACACTTTAGCTAGTGTTTTGGGCCATTGTGATACCACGAGTGGTGCATGGATTAGCTCTCTGCTAATATTGGGGAATGAAAAGAGGAAGTACTTTGAGAGGTATTCTTTCTATGGCGTGAAAGAAGGGGAAGGTGGAGAGAACCAGTTTGTTTCTTTAATGAATCTGTTTTAGGTTTGCTTTAGCAAGCTCTGGCACCCAGAGCAGATGAACTGTGGACTAATCCCGGCATTCGTTGGCAGGCTTAGATGTAGTGTTTACACCAGCGAGGTACTTTATGGCAGCTTGGCTGTCGGTGAAAATAAATATGTCCTTTGTAGAAACGCTATTACACAGCAGCCACTTTGTCGCCTGGTAAATCTCATTGATTTCGGCTTGAAATACAGTACAGTGATTTGGAATGAGGAAAGAGAATTCTAAGTTAAGACTTCTCGAAACATACCTCTTCCGACTTTCTGATCCACATTTGACCCATCCGTAAATATTGTGATGGAGGCTTCCGGTTTCGCGAGACCAGCATCCCACTCCTCACGGTGTTGTATACAGGTTTCGAAGTTTGAGGTGAAGTTTTCTTAAGAGATTGTATAGAGACTGTAGGGGAAGGGAAATTTTCTCCGAAACTTGTGGACTGACCAAAGTTAGTTCTGGTCCATGTTGAGATAACATTGAGGTTGACCAACAAAAGAATTGCATGCTGTCTGATTAGGATGTCAGAGAAAAAAGGGTCTTGGTCGAAGTGGAAAACAGAGCTCCTGCAATGGGAAGAGTTTATGGTCGGTCCCAATTTTTATGGTTTGCCATCAGACAATCGCTCCGTATAGTAGCTAATCTACAAATAGTGGACCTTCCTAGGGACAAAATAACAATTATTCAATGAATTTTATAAATTGTGGATTGATTTCAAAATCAAGAAGAACTGACTCAATAGCTTCTGGGCGGATGTTTTTTAACGTACTCTCTATATCCAGAAATGCAGCTTGATTGCACTCCTTTTGTGTGAGTGATATCTCTAGGGAGCGGTTTAACATGCTGTGATTTGGAGATATAGCGGGGGCTTATTTGGAACCTAAGATTATAATCAACTGTTGCCTTGCTATGGCAGATTACATTTGAAGTTCCCTTCAGTGAAATAGCTTTCACTTTGCAAGGTCGCTCAAGTCTCAATTATCTTGCGCTATAAACTCTTATTATCCGTTAATTCTTTATGTTTATAATATATGTCTCATCCTTTTCTGTGTTCACCAAATGATTTTCACAGAAGTTGCATTGTTAATATATTCATCTCTAAATGAGAAAATACGCCTCTATTTTGTGTTCATAAAAAATATATATCATGTACTGAAAGACATCTTCATTTCTGGTGAGAGTGGTAAATTCGTTTTTTTTTCTCCGACTAACATTTCCGACGCGCTTATTTTTTTGTTTCTTATCGACTCTTTCTAAAACTAATTTGTTTTTCTGTGTTTGCATGTAGTACGACGAATATTTAATTGACTATGATTCTGATCAGATAACTGTTTGTACCAACAATAACCTGTATGCGGATCAGTTTGAGCCAATTAATAACAATAATTATTTTAAAACTAATACCGACCTATTTGTGGCAGCAACAACTGAAACATCCAGCAATTACAACAATTATTTAAATTACAATGATCCCTTCTACGTTCATCCAGCCATAAGTAATTTAACTCTAGCTAATAGCAATCAACAAACAAGTTACTTGTCATCCATCCTTGGCACTGGCCTTAACAGCGATACAGCCAACATGGGCTCAACCACGCCCACTTATTATCCAGACTATACCCGATGCAATGGTAATCTCTTCAGCTACGGATACTATGATACTTTCAATCAGAACATGAACACTGGGAATTTATTTGCATCATCAGCCCAGTTGGCGGCAGTGAGTAGAAAGAATGAATAAAACCAGAGATAAAAAAAAACAAGATCCCCGCATCAACGCATATGAGTATTGTTGTATTGCCAGGTTGCCAAAACAGTTGACAAGCTTTTTATTTATTTATTTGTATTTCATAAATCTTCACACTGTATTTTGAATAACATTTATAAAAACAACAGTCATTAATTGTGCTCTCCATGTTATCTTGTAGCCAACAATGGAGGCTTGGACGCTTAAATAATGGGTAAACAAACCTACTCTTCCGTAATACAATTTAGAAGTTGTTTTAGAAATGCATGAACTCTAACCCATATAAATATTCTATTGCAGATACCTACACGTAATAAATTATTAGATTGCTTTGTGTAGATTTGAAAGTTTCACTTGCATGAGCACACTCAACTAACCAAAATTTAAATAATTAACTAAATGTATATCACAGAAAATTGGAACATATTTATCCCTTTGTTAAGGCATCATTTGATTTGAATCTAATCCAATTATTTGTTTTGTATTTCACAGAACAACAATAACAACAACATGCCTTGGATGAAACCAGATACAGCAGCACCATCAAATCCATTTTTATAGTTGGGGCAAGAGATTGATTAATTAAATTAAGAGTATTATAAAATGTAAACATATTCTTCGGATGGGATGTGGATATACAACTAACCTATACAAACGGTGAGTACTTCTTCCTTTGCAATCTTTATAAATCTTTTCTTATGTAAGCGAAAGCTCTAAAGGTTTCTCTTTTTTTTTAATAATTAAAAAAGAAATATGTTCCTCTGATTTCGTCTAAGAATAGAAACGATAAAATAATTTTAACTCAGTCGAAACAGAAACCGTAACCGAACCTTAGGCGTCGGTTCTTATTTTCCGCCGAAACCAAAACTGAAACTTATTTAGAAATGTTAAAATTTTAAGCATACAGGCATGCTGGCGACCATACACCACGATTCACGGGACCAAGAACTCACACAAAATTAACTGTTCTAGACAGAGAACATACAAAGTTCGGGTCGAACTTCGGACCCGTATCCTCTGGAGGGTGCCCGTGGCTCAGTGGTAAGTGTGGCAACTGACTGACAATCCTCCGATGAGTACAAAATTTCACAATAAGGATTAGGTGTAAACCCCACATCCTGGTTAGGCTCTGGTTTTAAAAAGAGTTGTCGTGTCACCAATTTTTTTTTCCACCACCATAAGGAGTGGGGTGCATGTTTCCCTATATCGGACGGCTTCTTCACGATCTTAATCGATAGGTTGAAACAGTTTCAAATATTCGGAAGAGTAATCTAAGCCTAGAAATCTCTTTCCGCGATTTAACAGACCGCAAAGGGCCGTCTATATGAAAGCATTTCTGCTAGGGAAAATATTAATTTTCGCCGACAGTCAAACTGCCACTAAACTCCTCCATGATGTCAGGAACGCCGGGTATCCCTTATCGAGATAGCTGGACAAGTGGACACGGAAACTGCAAAGCAGATGAGCTTGCCCATGCAGGTACGATGTTCCCCGACACTGTCTTATGGACAATCATGAGGAAAGACTAGCCGTGCAGTCAAATGATTTTAACGGAAGCAGCCAGGAGAATGTCACCCATCTCCTCTGTGAATGCCCGGTATTAGCAATGTCAATATAAAGAAATCTATGTTTCCATTTTTTCACAGCTTTGCCTGAACCTGCTTAATCAAACCCAAAAGGCCTCACCCAGCTATTGAGGGAAACAAACTGGTTCTCAACACCCTCCCCTTCTTCACTCAGAAGGAATCCCTCTCAACGTCTTTCACTGCTTCTATACTTAACCTAACCTTTAGCCGAATGATGCGCCACAATTCATGAAGATTGAGTATCGGCGCGAAGATTCGGCCACAGTTTCAGTGTCTACCAGAAACTTACCTTTAGCCGAATGATGCGCCACAATTCATGAAGATTGAGTATCGGCGCGAAGATTCGGCCAAGTTTCTGGTCGACACTGAAACTGTGGCCGAAACTGGCCGAAACCGAAGCCGAATCTTCAATCGGTAAATAAATTTAACACAGAAGTTGTGATTTTAGTTTATTGAACTGCATCTGTGCGTTTCCAACTCCAATATTTCAGATCTATATATGAAGTTCTGTGTTTCACTTGAAAGTGGAATAAAATCGAACTTCGAGCGAATTCTATTTTTTTTAAATGCTTTTCCAACTCTTTTTCGAAAGGTCCAAGTCATCGGGTGACTTTATTTGGATTTTGCATTGGAATATTTACAACTACAACAACTACTATAGAAAACTTTGTAGTTTCCAAAACAGTTTTAGGTTGAATAGAACAATCTTTATTTCCATTTTGGCCAGAAATCTATTCAGAGATGAAGCCAACTTCTATTCTTCTGATCCAAAGCAATTTTACTTAAGTGAAAACTGGAATGCCCGAAAAAATTTCGTTGTAAAATTGAATCTCGGTGAATATGGTGCTTGGCTTTTTGGAGATGTTCACAACAAGGAACTATGCAGTGTACTTTTAGAAGCAAGAATTCAGCTACTCAAAATGATTTTGAAAGAACTTGTGGCAATTCAAAAACTAAAAAATTAGGGAAAAACAAAAGTGAAAAACAACTACTCGGGAAGATGTCCAAACAATCAGAACGGCGAAGTGATCCCCTTAACTCATCAAGGAAGATAAAGAAGAGTTAAAATCTGGACATAAGGACTGTAACGGTAAGGAAGAGATTCCGAGATTCCTCTTCTGCCAAAGAAACATAGGGCTCAGAGGGTACATTTCGCCCGAGAACACAGCCAATGGCCACTGTCAAAATGGATGAATATTCTTTGGACAGATGAGTCAAAAATCGAAATATTTGGTTCTAGTGCGATCAGGAAATATGCCAGAAGACCGGCCAAAACAGAGTTTGTGCCTCAGTATACCTTACCAACAATGAGAATGATGATTTGTGGAAGTTTTTCTTATAATGTAATGGTCCATTATTTAGGATAAAAGAATAAAATACCCAGTTTGTATACATGGACATTCTGCAAAATGTTATGCTGCCGTTTGCTGAATAGGAAATGCCTCTTAAGTGGGTATTTATGCAAGACAACGATCCGAAGCATACGGCAAGAACAACGAAGAAATGGTTCGCAGAAAATAAAGTTGATGTTATGTCATGACCAACTCAATCTCCGAGTTTAAACCCTTTATTAAATCTTTGGACATTAGTGGATATACAACAAAATATTGAAGTAAATCTCATTTGAAGCTGAAAACAATGGAAACAACTAAAAGCAAATCGGACTTGCCCATTTCTATGAATTCTTCTAATATTTTTTTTTTAATTAACTACAGCGTTAAATTAACATTTCAACTCTTGGGTTAATAACCAAATAAACGAAAATAGATTTTTTGTAAATAAATGATGTACATTTTCAATACTCATTCAATTTTGTTATTTGTGGATGCATTGCTATTTTACTGAACACAGCTGTATATCTCTCTCAGGTATGCTCATGCAGTATCTCCAGCTTAAGGCTCCATCCTATGTCACATAAACTTCAAATTTAGCCTCTACTCTCATGTCCGGCTCAAGTTGTTCTTCCGAAGCTACCAGTTGTGGCATCGAAAATTCACAAAAAGGAAAGACGGTCCCCTAGGAGGTGAGATTAGGAGTTGGTAGACAGAGGTTAGAGTATCGATGCTTGTGTCTTCATAAAACTCTTAATTACCATTTGAAATCCGTTGAGATATATATAAATCAAAACAATCTGAATGCAGCAACGTTTTCAGAAGTCATAAGTCGCTCAGGTTCTTTTTAAATCCCCTTTATATATCTTTCATTTTATCCCAAAATATTTTCAACTGATATCAATTCAAAGAAACCCAGCTAGAGAGCTGCCATATGATTTTGAAAAGCTGATACAAAACAAAGCAAACAAGACCAACTTTGTTTCTATTTCGAAAATTATTTGGACTGGAATTTGACTTGATAAAATATTACGTTTTTATGTTTTCTACTTTTAAGTCGATAAAACTGTATACAATTTTTAAATAAAATTTATTTTCTATTTTCCAGATAATATTTTAAACTGATACAATACAGAAGAAGCAAATGGAAAAAAGAAAAACGAGGACACCAAAGTGCCCTTTTTTATTAAGTAAACGAAATCGTTTATCATTTGTCCCTGCGTCTTTTTGGATTCTTTCCCTCATCTACCCAAGAAAAATACAAAAAAAAATCACAAAAAAAACACATTTACCACACATTTTGTCGCGTACACTTTATTATATATATATATATTCAATCTTACACATGTTTAAATTTTAAAAGTCGTATATCTAAAGAAGAAACTTACTTTATTATTAATTGTTTTAAATTTGTAATCACTGTTTTTGAATCGGAGGTCGACTATTACCTACCACCCTGCGGGCGAATGTTGCGAGACGATACTGAACGAAACTGAAATCATTCAAAAGTAAATATATGTCAAAGTATGAGTAATTAAGGTAAATGAATAAATTTATAAGAAATATAATATATTTTATTACTTTTCCAAATAAAAAATTTATATTAAAGAAAAATACAAAAAAAAAATAAGATTAATAGAGAAGAAAAGATGAAACGAAAGCAACCAATAAAATTATTTGTAAAGTATAAATATTTTTTTTTATTATTCTTTTAATTATTTATAATATTTATACACAATCAAGAAAACGTATATATTTTAATATTTTAAACATGTTAAGAATAATTTATGTAAACGATTTAACTAACACTGAAACAAAACATCATTTAATAAAAGAAGAAAAACAAAAGTAAACAAATAAAATTCAAGCTTTAATGATAGGTGTAAAATTTTAGTGCCTTGTCTTTAACCAGTCTCTTTTTTTATTTTAATATATTTCGTATCAAATTATAAGTCTCGTCTATCAAACATATAAAGGGTGATTTTTTAGCTATTATTTTTTTGGCAACACTGGTTTAAACAGCTGACGCACGCTTCGTGTTTTGTTTCACTGTCAAACATCTTCAGTTTGTCCTAAAATTTAACCATGAATCGTCTTACAAACGAACAACGCTTGCAAATTATTGAATTTTATTATCAAAATGCATGCTCTGTTAAGAAAGTTCATCGCGCGCTTCTTCCATTTTATGGTCAGTTAAATCGACCCACTAAAGCGGCTTTTCGGGCCATTGTGACTAAATTTCGCAACAAATTTACATTAATGAACATTTAACCACCAACACGCTTACGTAGATTGCGAACTGAAGAAAATATCGCAGCTGTATCGGCCAGTGTTAATGATGACCATCAATTATCGATTCGTCGCCGTTCGCAGCGATTGGGCCTCTGTTACTCAACAACGTGGAAAATTTTACGGAAGGATTTAGGTGTGATGCCTTTCAAAATACAGCTGGTGCAAGAATTGAAGCCGAACGACCTACCCCAACGTAAAATTTTTGGTGAATGGGCTCTTGGAAAGTTGGCCGAAGATCCACTTTTTTACCGAAAAATTGTGTTCAGCGACGAAACTTATTTTTGGCTCAATGGGTACGTAAATAAGCAGAATTGTCGATTTTGGAGTGAATATCAGCCAGAAGCATTGCAAGAGCTACCAATACATCCAGAAAAAGTCAGAGTTTGGTGCGGTTTATGGGCTGGTGGCATCATTGGACCGTACTTCTTCAAAAATGATGCGAATCGTAACGTAACTGTGAATGGTGAGCGCTACCGTGAGATGATATCCAACTTATTTTTGCCCAAAATGCAAGAGCTTAGCTTGCATGACATGTGGTTTCCACAAGACGGTGCCACATGCCACACAGCACGCGCAACAATGGACTTATTGAGAGGCGATTTCGGTGAACATTTTATTTCACGTTCGGGACCGGTCAATTGGCCGCCTAGATCGTGCGATTTAACGTCTTTAGACTATATTTTGTGAGGCTATTTTAAAGCTCATGTCTATACTGACAAGCCCGCTTCAATTGACACCATTGAAGCATTTATTCGTGAGATACCGGGCGAAATGTTGGAAAGAGTATGCCAAAATTAGACTAAGCGGATGGACCATTTGAGGCGCAGTCAAGGTCAACATATGCATGAAATAATCTTCAAACATTAAATTATATGGACCGTACTATCGATTCAAATAAATATTTCATGCATTTTTCTGAATTTTTTTTAAAAACTTTTCTATAGCTTTTAAAACATCACCCTTTACAACTGTCACTATTTACTAAATTGAAGTTGTTTTATATTAATTAGCAAACGCCTACCGGTAAAATTTTCTCTGGATTGATTGCCTCAGTCGATTTTAGAAAAAGTAGCCGAGTTAGAGTTGACTCTTACAGGAAGGGTTCCGCGCCTCCTAAGAGTGTGCAACACTATATTTGTTTAGTTTCAGATTTTTTACAGAATTGCACATACATATGTTCGAGTATGTGAGCTTTTCCACTTGTGTAACTCCACTCTTGATTTTTTTTACGTGAGAGGAGAGAGAAGTAGTGAGGTTATCCCGTGTAGCACGGGTAAAGAAATTGGTGGGACTTTTTCATGTCCTCTTTCTTCTGTTTCGTATTTAGCTTTGCGTTCGTGTTCTGTTAAATGAGTGAGTTTCTCCGTAAAAGGTGTTTTGCTTGCGTTTTTTGAAAATCGAAAATGGATCATTTTAAATGGTCTCGGAATGTATTCAAAATTTAATAGTGCATTTTGAAAAGCACGCGAAAGTGGATCGAGTGCATTTGATTTATATAAACCAAAACACAGTTTCCTTTAATCACATTGAAATATAAGAAAATCCGTTTCAAACATTGACGAGGTAATTTAAATTATTGTATTTTGCGGCTGAATATCGTATTTTAAGAAAGGAAAGTAACAATTTGAATTTTGTTTCACGCATTCTTATTAAGTTGCTGAAAGATAGTAAACTCTCACGAGCAGCTCACAGCCGGCTGTCCATTCGCGAGAAAATTTTGTGAGATTTTACTCTGGGGTGCCTTATGCTATCATTTGTGAGCAATTTCTCGGTGAAAGCCCTCAGACTCGTGTCGACTTGGTTCATATTTGTGATAGTAATCCGTTGGCAGTTTTAAGAGAGACATAATGACATCTTTTGTGGTTAGCACTATTCAAAAAAGAAGAAATCTCAACAATTCACGAAGTTTTGCCGGCTGAAAAGTAGTGAGGCGCGGATTATATACATAATTCAATCCGTTGGTGCCAACATTGATCTCCAGAAATTGAAGCTTCTCTGAAGATGATGATGTTGATTGATTGCATCGTTGCCGCAATACGGAAAACTATGCCGCCACGAAATGCCGTTTGGTTGGTTGCGTAGAAAACTATGCATAATTCAATTCTCACTACCAACATTAAATTTTAACATTCATTACACAAATTGCCAATGAATGATCGTTTGCAGAATGTTTTTTTTTTTATTTTTCTTATTCGAATTCGAGATTTTGCTTTGTTTTGAATGGATCGAATCATTGCCTGCTTTAACAAGATCTTAAGTTGCTTAAATTGAGTTGCGATTTTATGAAACACTTTCTTTGTATGGTGAACTCCATTTACTATATATACAGTAGAATCTCTATAACTCGAATGTCAAGGGAAATGCAAGAAAATTCGAGTTAACGAGTTTTCGACTTAAGAACTTCGAGATACATGATTCAACTGTCGATTTACAAATGGCAAATGTAAAGGCAAATTTGAATAACATTTCAACTTAAGTTTTATAGTTTTTATTTTTGACATATAACATAAAATAATCAACATATTAATTAAGTAAATGTATACTTATTAAAAATCGGCTATCTTCTTTTGATTTAAACTATTTGCAGACTTCTTATCAATTATTTTTTCAAGTTCAAACAATGAACCGAATAAATGATCCTCGTTGTCATCATATCTTTCAACGTAAGTTCGCAGTGTGTTGATTGCAGCTCTGGCCTCTTTGTTTGATATTGGTGTTCAAAATTTGCTGGATCAGTATGATCAACGTCATTTTCATTAACATCATCGTCATCCATATTATGATTAACTATGTTGATAATTCCAGCATCAGTTAGTGTTACATTAGTAGCTAGCTCTTCATCATATGTCATGTATTCTTCAAATTGATCTTTGGTCCGAAGTTTATTCCAGTCAGCCTCTAAGCTCATGTCCGGCTCAAAGGGTTCTTCCGAAGCTTCTATTGTGGCATCTTAAATCCACAGCTTTTGGATCATTTTGATATATAAAAAAAAATGACTTAAAATGAAAAAAAAAAACAACGGCAACATTTACAATAAAATACTATACCGGCTTTGAAAGCCAGAAACATGTTCTTTAATCCTGGGTTTAAATTAAATAGATTACTTAAATAGTTTTTGAAAAATTCGCATGCAAACTCAAAATTTTCGTAAAAAAAAATTAAAAACAAAAGTTTAGACCAATTTTTTTTCAAAATTTTGAAACGAAGGTCTAAATTTGCTTTTTGTAGTCAATGCTTGTATTAATTCAAAATAGAACACAAAAAACCGAATGGTTTTATGTCTTTTAGTTTTTGAGAAAATTGAGATCTACTAAATCCTGATCCTTTAAGTATAAATGTTAATGGTAGGTTCATTTTTGTTAGTTAAGTTTAGCAAATCATTTAGCGGTATCCAGAATGCGCCACGAGGAGGTAGACTTGCATTGCATTCCGCGTCCCAGTCAGTCAGTTTGTGAGTAAGTCAAGTTAATTAAAATAGTCATATAAATAAGTCTCGTCAATACTAGTTTCACCATCGAGTTCGGTGAGTTCGTCGTTGACGGTGAGGAACTGAGGTTGTTTTGGCGGTAAAACACCCTCTTAGTGCTCACTGTGAACGGTGGGGCGGTCGAAGTCTTTTAGTTCTAAACCTACACTTTCTTTACCATCGATTAAACATGGGTACACTTCTTTAATGTCCAGTAAAAATTCCATGATTTGGGAGTCCAAGTCGTCCTTATAATCCTTTTCCAGGCAGTATTTCCGATAAAAGAAGAGTGCCATATATTGGTGAAGATGCTGTGTTGTTTTGCATGCGAATTTTTGAAAAACTATTAAAGGTTATATTTAGTTTAAACCCAGGATTAAAGAACATGTTTCTGGCTTTCAAAGCCGGTATATTATTTTATTGTAAGTGTTGTCGTTGTTTTTTTTTTCTTAATTTTAAGTCATTTTTTTAAATTGCCCCGTGCGAGGCAGACTACCCCTCCCATAGTAACAAATTCTTGTTTTTGGCCCCTTTACAAGAAATCGTTATCAATTTTTGGCGCACAAGTTATCGTAAGGGCTTTTTAGCCTTTCATATAAGTATTGGTTTAAGTTTTTCAGAGCCTGACATGTTTGTTTTGCCAGCAATATTGTTTATCGCTCTTTACTGTGCTTACCGCCAAGACATTTTTCATTTTTAAAAATAAGGGTTTTATCAGGTAAGCACTTGAAAAAAAGGCTAATCTCGTCGGCATTAAAGACATTGATTCGTAATCCTTCAATGAACTCTGCAACTCAATTATCTATTTATCACATATCTCGTTTTTAACACTTGCACTTTTGCCGCAAACTTTCATAAACACAAGTTCATGACTCTTCTTAGAATTCACCAACCAACCGTTGCTGTAACGAAAAGAAACCTAATCCTAGTGATTTTGAAAATTCTACCTTTTCGCGTTATATAGGCTCAGATACACTTATGTTTTTGTCCTGACACCGTTTGAACCAAGTGAGTAGTCAAGCATTCCTCTAAATTAGGAAACTCAGACGGGCGGGTCAACTGCGCTCAACACGTCGCAAGTAGGTCACCGGAGACTCTCAGGTTTAGTACGGCGGTATCTGGCCGTGGAAAAGCTGATGTTGTAAGGCAATATCGATACTATTGGTGGTTGGACGAAGATTAGAACTCTCTCGTCATTTATTTATCTTTGGTGCCCTTCTGGTAATGATTATTGCATGCCCTGTCAGCCCTCGCCAGCTTACTTATATTTAAGGTAGTATACTATATGTAGTAAGTATTTAGTAAGTAAGTAGTTTTAAATGTGATTTAAGTAAGGTAAAGATTTTAGGTTTTAGATTAGAATCCGTATTGCGCTGCTACGTCTTTTTTGTTTCATGTCACTTTTTACCTCATTGATAACTTCGCCCAAAGTCTTCCGCTTTGTACTCATGTTGCTAGTTAACAGACAAATAAGTACTGACGAACAAGCTCCCTTTTGTTATCATTCATTGCAAAAGACAAACACTATATTTTGGGGAATTCCAAGTAAGACTGACGTCTGTATTTTACTAACCACGACTTACGGAGTCTTATTTTTTAAATTCGTGTAATAGAGATTAAATATGTATTATCAATACTTCGTAGGGAAATAACATTTCGTTCGAGTTACAAAGTCTAAATAATTCAAGATTTTAGTGTTTCAGCGGAAGGGAATGGTTTTTTTTCGACTTTCTGAGGATTTCGACTTTACGAGGTTCAAGTTATAGAGATTCCACTGTATCATATATTGGCCTTAAAATCGATGGGTCTTTACAAAGATCTGCCGTAGTGTTAATATCTGGTCAGTTATTGACAAATTGTGTTGCTAATGAAGGTTTTCAGGCGATTCAATAAAACGGCGGAGAAAATTTTATACGAGGCTCGTTGCTGTTCGTAAATGGTTTTTTTTTTAGGCGGTCAGGCAGTCACCCTGACGCACAACACGCATCCTGCGGGACCAGACCCTTTGTTGATCCCTTTGGGCGAAAGGAGTCGGTTTCTCGGTCGACTCTTGTGTCTTCATAAAAAGCGTAGTTACCAATCTCAGTAGTCATAAGTCGTTCAGGTACTTTTAAATCCCAGCAAGTGAAGCTAACTGGTGATTGAGGACCAATCAAGCTCCGGCCTATACCGCTCTTGGAACTATGTAAATAAGTGTAGGTAGGTTATAATGATTATGTTGGCTTTCCCAGATAGAAAAATTGGTAATAAAAAATATCTTTCTTGTCGCGGCGCTTTTAAAGATGAAAATTAAGGATCGAATGCTACTTTTATTTTTAAGCCTTGAATATTTTGCGATTTCCGTAGAGGATTGGATGGAATTTAGACAGATAACAGTCTAAGATTTCCGGGCACAAGGAGATAATTTTTTCCGGAATATTTTGAGTGTGAACGTGCGACCGTTTATGGAGAAACGAAGCACACGATGGAGTTTTCCTGCCAGCGTAGAGGAAAGAGTTGCGGTGAAACTGAACACACATGACGATAACTGCAACACTGTCTCAAGTATTTCGCACTTCTCGGCCAGTAATCAAGAATTTGTTCCGATTTTTTGTGGAAAAAAGGATGTGAAGTAACATTAAATTGCAGTTGCCAAGTATAACCGTCATCTTTCTGGAAACTGCATTAATTTCTGCCCAGGAGAATAGTTCTTTATTCGGTATGATTGTTTTTGCTCTCCTGGAAAGGATGTTGTTGGCTCAGCCCTTCAATTGATAATTCGGATGATTGCTAGAATTGATTTCATGTTTTTTTTGTTAAAAAACTAAATTCTCTTATATGTTAACAACTGCTCAACAATTTTAAGTTTAATTAAATATAATTTATTTTTAATGTTTTTTTTTTTTATATAAATTACATAATAAAATTTTAAGGTAATTAAAGTAAACATAATTTATTTAAATATATATCTCATAAAAATGTAATGCAATAACAAGGGATTCAGAACAAAAAAAAAACATTTTTAAAAACTATCTTCCCACTGTAGCAGGACGAGTAACAAAAAGAATAGGCCAATCTCCAAGATTCGAATAATTCTCCAACAAAATCCTCAGTTCTTTTTTCTGATTTTCTGGATTAGTAATAAATAAAGAAGCCCCCCCATTCATCGAACCTCTTAATATGTTTCTTGTTTGCTTTATTAAATCTTATAGCTTCTACCAATAAATAAATTATAACTGCTCTATATTAAATATATTATTAAATAAATAAAACTTCAATCTTGAGCGTGTTTAGGTGTGGCTGCTTGTGTCTAGATAAAAAAAATAGAAAGAAGGCTCTAACCTAAAAAATAAAAACCAAAAAACAGAGGAATAATCCATATTTGATTTGAAATTAAAAGAACGTCCAAGAAATTATTTTCGTTTTTTTTTGTTTTTGCAAAATACATAAGTTTAACATTTTATTTTTTGTTGCTTCTTTTGTTCGTTGTTGTTGTTGTTGTTGTTTTTTTTTACCGATGATGGAGTTTATGTAGCTTTTGTATTTGTGTATTGTTGGTATTTTTGTTTATAATAATTTTATTTATTATATTCTTTTTTTTTCGTTGTTTTTATTAAAATTTAAATAATTAAAAAAAATGAAATAATGTTGAGATATATAATTAATTTATTCGGTGATCGTTCTTGTTGTTTCCGAAACAAGATACTGAACAGAGCCGGGAACAGTTGAGGTGGTAACGAATGTACGATGCTTGGCACGGATCATGTTCAAGTTGGTCTCAGCGCAATCAGCACGATCTTCGGCAGCTTCAAGTTCACGTTGGAAGCGACGGACGCGGGTGACAGATTGTTGGGACATACCCTCCTAAAAATGCGAATAGTAAAAAAAAGAACATGCATTAGATTCCATAGTTGTATAAGTGAATATGATTTTGGCCTCCCCAAATGGAAGACATCGTTAAATGCCACCGAAATGTCAAGGAGCTAAGACAATTCCCATGACCGATAACGTTTCCATGGAAGACAAGCCTCGGTTTATTGCTTTCATTGAATCTTCGTTTTCCAAACATCAAATGCCCATTTGTATGTATTTTAACGAAGGCATTGTCGAGTAATCTAAATTTCCTTTCAATGCGAACAAATTGACTTTGCTTTGTTCTTTTTGCGTCCAGCACTTTATATTTCATACCAAGCCACCTACCTGTTCGCTCAATTGACGCTTGAACATGTTAATCTTAGCGGTGGATTTGTCCAAAGCCTCTTGCAACAAAATGATGTTCTTTTGATCTTCTTCGCATTGGACCATTACTTCCTTGACGGTGCGCTCCTTCTTCCTGAGGATCTTAATGGTTTCGGCGTGCCTCCTCTTCTCTTCCTCCAATTCAAGTTCCAAGTCACGAATGCGAGCTTCCAATTTGCTGATGATACGCTTGGCGCCAGCGACAGCGTTCAGTTCGACTTCCTCAAGACGGATGGACAAATTCTAAACCAGAAAACAAAAAAAAAAAAAAATGATTTAAAATCATTGGCCTAAGCTTGAACGAAATAAATTTCTTTGTACCTTGACTTCAACTTCCAAAGACTTCTTGATGGTTTCGATCTTAACAATGCGCTCCTGTTCAACATGCAATTCCTCAATGGTGTGTTTCAATTCAACCTACAAATGCGGATTGCATTGTAAAAAGTGTGATAAATTGTTTAAAAAGAAAATCAATACTTACTTGAACCTTCTGGTAGCGTTCGTCACTGATACGCAATTCCTTGGTAACTTCCTCATAATCGGAAGCAACAACTGACAGCTCTTGTTCAAGCCTGGATTTGATTGAAGCCAAATTCACATTGATTGTAGACAACTCGCTAATGCGGGTCTGTGCCTCCTCGTATTGCAATTCAACGTTGCGCTTGGCACGATTGGCACTCTCCAATCCACCGCGTGCTTCCTCCAATTCACCGCTTAAAGTCTGGATGCGGCGTTGGGCGACACTGTATTGGTCCAAAGTTTGTTGCAATTGCCTTTGGATTTCATCGTAGTGAGCTTGGATTTCAGTCAATTGCAAGGATTGCTTCTTGATGACCTTTTGCAAGTCAATGTTGGTCTTGTTAGCAACATCCAAGGACATTTCCAATTCGGTGATTTGAATTTGCAACTTCTTCTTGATGCGTTGCACCTCGGTCTTGAGGCGGGTCTCAGCCTCAACGACACGTGCATTCAATTGCTCAAGCTCGATGGCAGTTTGTTTGCTAAAATAGTAAAGAAATAAAGTATATTTTAATTTAAGTGAGTACTGCAGTTAGGGTAAATTAAATTTAGCTTAAGTTTTATTACGTTACCCTGTTCGAGCGGCATTTACGATATTAGGCCTGGTCTATTGTTTAAGTTTAACATTCTATTTTGAATGATTGTAATTTGATGTTCAAATGTGTTGGGTATTTTTGTATTCAGATGTTTCAGTGGTCTTATGTTTAAGATCCTTCTAACAACTTTTATAAGAGATTCCCATATTTAAAAAGTGTTGCCTACAGTGTAGACTTCAAGGTATCCAAAATTCTTAAAATATTTAAAATGAATTTTTCGGGTAAGCCGTGACAGCCTCGGAGCAAAAGAACAATTATATTTAAATCGGTTGACACGGTTCTCCATCAAGGAATTATAAAAAAAGAAGTCCCGTGAACGAAAGTAACTTTTAAATAATGATTAAAAAAGGACCACTGCAGATGAATGTAGATGAATTTTGAAATGAACCAAATTAAAAGTGTTGAGGAGATGGAAAGTAAATGCAGAACATTCTGGAAATGCAAAAATCAACTTCAAAAACAATAAACCTTATACAGTAAGCTCCTCGCTCTATGCAAGCACATTTTAAAACACCTTTTCTCTACTGCATAAAATTGTCGTTTATCCTCGTCAGTACATCTTTTAAAGATATCGTTCTAAGCGGTATTCTACTTAAAGACTTTAAATCGGTGCCTTTGATTTTATTATGTACGTGCGATTTGCTGAAGTCGAAAAATCCTTAGACAATTTTTGTTTTTGAGTTGTTTTTTTACGATTTAAGTCTGCAATCGCTTTCTGAGCTCTTTTCTCCTTACATAGTTTGAAGATAAGTTTTAATTTTAAAGACACTTAACGGCATTCAACATTAGTGCAGATGTTGATCAACGTACAGACGATTTGGATCACTTTCTCCTTAAGTTTGCAATCCGTAAAGATAGATGGATCAGAATCAGTGAGACAAAAAAAAAAAAAAAAACAGGTAAATTTTATGACCTTTTTGGGAACAGTGTCATAAAAGTTGCAGTTATCAACTTAATCAAACCAAATATATCCTTCATTCCTTCATTGGTTTTTTCCAGATTGGCGAAGGGTATGATAAATATCGTAGAATTAAAACAAAAAAACTGGTGTGTATCTTTGTTTGTATAGGAAGGAAGGACTAATAATGCCCATACTCTTTCATCATTTCAAATCATCATGTACCCATATTCCTTTTTAACTAAATTCCAAAATCATAAATGATCTGTCGAGAGAAGAACCAATAACCTTGCATCCGGCCAAGTGCGCCTCGCTTAGTAATTCCAAAATTACCTGGCTAGGTTAGAACTTTGTGTCATCAGACCATACAAGCAATCCGCTTTGTTCCAATGTTTCAATCGACTCAGAGAAATTATTCCATGAGGTTTTTGTTACCAGTTTGGTTTTAGTCTTAAATTTAATGTAACTGGCCTTCTTCCCAAAAGTGTGGGCTATATATGCGTATGTTTGTCAATGAAACTCCTCCTAAGCCCGAACAAAGACACTCCTCTTCGCAGATGACTCCATCACATACGCTACGTCTTTAGCCCCGGGAATAACAGCCGCTAGGGTAAAACAACACATAGCGAAGCTATGGGACTACTACAAGAAATGGGGACTAAGGATCATCAGCAACAAGACAGAGCTCATCTGCTTCCGACCACCAACCACAGCAACAAGAAGTAGGAAAGCTTTCGCGACGAAATGCCACGATACGAGAATAACGCTACCAGACGGAAAGGAGATTGCTCCACAACTCAAAACGAAGTACCTAGGGATAACCCTCAGCGAGCAATTCCAGTTCCGGCAAGACGCTGAAAGGGCTATTCAGAAAGCCAATTTCGCCCTTCATCTTGTACACCCACTCCTTAAAAGGAGGAGTGGTTTGCATAAAAACACCAAATAACTGGTCTATAAGCAACTTATAAGACCAGTAATTTCTTACGCCTTCCCAATTTGGTTTACGGTGCTGCCAACATCAATGAAGAAAATTCAGATCTTGGAAATGAAAATCCTCTGGAGGAATCTCAACACGCTGAAATACTTCAGCAACACAACACTGTACGAAAGCGCAGGGATCACACCAATCAACGAATACATGCTGCAGCTGTCAAGAAAAATCATCGAAGGGTTAGCAAGCCACCCTAACGAAGAGATCAGGATCATCAGCAGACAAGAAATTGAGTCAGCCCGCAGGTACCTCAGCACGCGGACAATCATCGATGAACACTTTCAAGAGATCATCGACTGGACCTCGTTCTACACGAAAGCTTACAAGGACTACTCAGAGGTTAATACCCTCTATAATAATATTTTAATTATTTTTCGTTTTTAAAGCAACTCCCTCAGAGTCAATTTTCAAAATGTTTGGAAAATTGGATATAAAACCAGTTATAGATTAAGCATATCATGTTCACAATTTTTATAAAGAAAATTTAGTATTACATAAAATCACAACTGCAATGTTGAGCCAACAATGTATAAATTGTAGTTATAAGTCTAGTTTTAAGTCAAAATTGTAAATATTAAACTAAATAAAAATAAATCTTAATCGTAAAAAAAAAATCGCAACTCCTCCTAAACGGCTAGAAAGATTTTGATACAATTTTTTGTGTGTATTTGAACGGGACCCTGGATGGTTTGGATTCACTCAACAATATTATTTCATGTATAGTTTACCGACAAACCTTCTGAGAACTCAATAAATGACCTAATAATAAGATAAATTAACATGTAACACTAATTGCGTCATAGGGTCCATTTGTGTATATACGCAATTATGTGTTTAAACATTTAAAAACTTTTGATAAGCAAGCTAATTCAATTTTTCAAGAAAAAGTTACAAGATCTATTTCTTTCCAATTTTTTTTGGTATACAAATCAAAGCCCAAAGTAAAATGCAACCAAAACTGTTTCAAATAAATTTAAATTTAAATAACCGCCTTTTGTAGAGTTTTGCCAAAATCTGAAATTCCAAGAAACGGCCATTTGAAATGAAAAGTTAAGAAGTATTCCATAGTTTTGATTGATTAAGATTTTTTTTAATACTTTGAAAACGTTACTATTCTTCTGCTCACTTTGTGCAAATTTAATAAAAAAGGGTTATAATTATTCCTTGAGGGCCAGCAAATTATGTATAAAAAAACACACAATTTCATTACGAAGTTCAAGGATATATAGTAGATTGTTTCCTCCTCCACATAGACAGAAAACAAATCTCATTAATAATTTTACTTGACACAATAACCATAGCTCCACAGAACTAGTAAATATTCATTTGCAGATCTCTCATTTATTTTGACATTTGTCTCCTCTTTCAAAATACAAATTTGGCCAATTAACCGAATCAGCAAGCAATTCATCTTCTGACTAAGACAATAGGAATTTTTTAATTCATTTAGATACAATTGTGTGGCTTATTTTAGGCACCAGAAAACCCAGCATGTATAATTTCATTCGTACGAATTAAATGCCATCTGACAAGCCAAGTATGCTTTGAATATAAATAAAATTTAAATTTAAATTTGCAATTTGCAGCCAAGAGTGAAAGAAAAAACAATTGAAAAGAATTCCCTTGCGTGAGATTAAGGTATTTTTTTTAAGTCCACTGTAGTTTTTGATAAATTCATACTTAAATCGTGTTCTATTGTTTTTCGAGACAATTGAAATAATGTTTCGGTGTCAAGGACTGGTGTCTTGAGTTAATTCAACAAAAATGCTTGCAAGTGGGTTGCTATTAAAAGATTAGACATTCGAACTTGCATCAAGTATCTATTTCATTAAACAATTTTCTTTACAATGTTGCTTATCGAGGGCAAACATAGACTTCCATTGAGCGGTACGAAAATTATTTGAATGTTATTTTATAAATTCGAAAACCAAAAAATAATATTGATATATTTATGACCAAACAAATTTTAGAAATTCCATCAATCTAATTTCTTTTGAGATTCAAGTGGAATTGAATTTGAACATGCTTCCATTGACATACCAAACATCCTTGGCCAAATTTGACAGACCTTTCTATTACTATGTAAAAATGAATATGACTTATGAGGGCCTTTACGAGGTTTTAAATGAATTTTGGGGATGTTACACCACTATCCGTTTAATGCTTAAAAGAAATGTACTGAGTGCGCTTTTACAACCACTTGGGAGTGAAATGGTTACATTATTCAGTGCACAACGTGATCAATCTGTACGAGGACCTTCTTCGATTTCAGAAATTGCAGATAATTTTTAGAGAAACATTTTTACCATAAGTCGGAAGGACCGAATTGTTATATAATTAGGGCTTACTAATGGACTCGCGAAGCCCCTAGAAAAATAATTTCAACCAAAACTATTACTTGAGGAAGTAAGACTGGATGAATGAAAATAAACAAAATCAAGGGGTCACGATTTAAGTGAGCAAAGGAGTACGTGAATTTCACTTAAAAAATACTGGTCAACTATAGAAATAACAATATTTTAGTAATTTTGATGTTTATTTTTGTTGTTTTAAAATACTCGGATATTTAGTAGTTTGGCACCACTGTCGTGACTAGAAGGTAATGTGATCAACTGGCGATGCAAAGCAGCGAGCTGATTGATTAAACTGCATTTGTGTGACGATGAGATAAAATCCAGCAACTTCATAAATATGCTTGAAAAGTCCTATGATCCCCATTTTCCAAAATTTTCAAAGACACTTCAAATGAAAATGTGAATTTTCACGAAGACAATGAAGTTAAGCTTTGAGTGGCTTACATAGTCTCTCAACTTAGGTCGTTCAGAAGCACAGAAAAACTAAGCACTTTTATGTGTCGATAGAGATTTGAAAATTTGTTAAACTATGATAAAACTGGAGTAATTTATTTGTGGAAGATTGCAGCAGTTAGCTCTACGTCTTAGAGAAGAGGATAAAGGCGGTGCAATCCAATAGGTACTTAAAATTTAAAAAAAATATTTTTGATATATAACCTCTTAATTTTGAAGTTGTCTTACACTTAGGTCAAGAAGTTGACCCAAATGCCAGTCAATTGGTTACGACAGGTAGTGAAATGAGTTTCCGAAAAAATCTGCAGCCTTTCCTTTCCTCCTCTTAGAAGAACCACAACATAAACTAAGCCAACATTAATAGCGTGACCATTAACTTAACTTACTTTTTTGTCTTTTCATTCTTAAATTTTTGATTTAAACTGGAATGTTTATACAGCTTTATGTATATACTACACAAAGTTGTATAAACATGAGCAAAATATATTTAAATACTCCAGTGCAGAGACAAAAGACTGCCTGAAATCTATTCGAAAGAAGCAAAGCTCCGAGGAGGATTACAATAAAACTTCAAATTGCTCGTTCTATCTTTGATAATTCTGCATTAATTTGATTAATGATATCATGATAGCAACTTTAAGGAACAAAATGCAAATCGTTGAAAAGTGAAATTTGGGAGAACTTAAGGCGTGCCCATCAGACTGGAAAACCTAAAAATATTAATACTGTCTCCGAAGACGTCACGCTATCAAAAGCTGACCTTTTCTCTTCTTCAGGACCTTGTTAATATGCAGCATTTGATACTCAGGAGATCCCAAGATGAGTGCCGAGAAGACTTTCAAGTGAACAGATTTTGCGCGAAACGAATTCCTGAAGGAATTATATCTCAGTGATCAAACAAAAATCTCCAAATAAAGGTATTGTAGTTGTGCCTTTGCATCGAAGAAGACACTGAATATTCGATAAGGGACAAACGTTGCAAAGCAAATCGTCAACCGATAAACGATCGTTCAGAGGAGTCAACATCAGACTTGGAGCTTGACTTAATTGCAACTAGGATCAAGAAGATGTTTATTTTCTTAGAACCAAAAACCAATAAAACCTTTGTGGACACATTCAATGTCCATAAGCTGCATAAAGAGGGCCTTGCTGAGTATGTATCCAGGGGTTCTTCTGCAGAATGTTTAACAGTCAACATCTTTCCCTCATGCCATTCATCTCCGACGATGACTGAAAAAAATGTCACCCAATCATTCATAGCATATCGAAGCCGTTCTCAATTCCTTCAAGGCTGCTATCGCAAGACAGAGATGCCAAGCTTTTTAAGGCTAGAGATGATCTATTTAGGATGAAAGAGTGCAATGCATCCTTTGATCAATTGTAAAGAAGGAAAACTCCGTTTTTGCAATATTTTTTGAGCACCTTTCTGACATTGTGAAAGTCCTCGACTCGATTGACAGCAGTAACAAGGATCAACTGTACATAAAGAGTTTCGAAACCTTTGCAAGCTCCAGACGATCGAAAATGATTGTTTCTCTTGCAATAATGATCTTACCAAGTCTTTTGATGTTAAAAAAAAAGTTTTGGAACTCTTATTCAGAGGTTCGTTCAAAAATCTGTCGAGACGTTAAGTGTTGAACAAGCTATACAGAGTAATGAATCAAGCAAGAAGGTTCCCCTGACATAAGATCAATGTATTCGGCTCCGCAGTTAAGTATTTGCAATGGGAACAAGAAATCTACTGTGCTGATCTACTAGATCATCTGAACCGTGGTATCTTTTAATCCATTTTCCATACGTCTGCAAGTGGAAAGAATTCTCGACCTACACGGAATGAATGTCTTTTTCTAACATTATCCGTAGGAGAGTTTTCGATTTTCCCATAACACATGAGAGGCCAAGAAGAACATCGATTTTTTCATTTTCCTAGAGTCGGGGTTAAGTTTTTCTAAGTTATCTATGGCAACTAAATTTAACGCAGAATTCTGCTTTCAACTCATATTCTTGATTGCCAAAGTTTATGTTAGGAGCGCTTATTCAAATATCACATATTCATAGATTCCATATCCCTGGAAGTGTAAAAAGTGTTTCTCTCTGCCAGTCAGTGAAACCCTTCGTGTGCTGGTACCCAAGCAAATCATGGTTTCGGCCGTAAGATTTCGTATCTACACCTGAGGGACAACGCCAACTTATTGCTGTTACTTTTCTAATTACGTGAAATCGCGATCTATAATCTGGTTCTACAACTGCAAGCAATCAAGAAATCGAATTGCGTGTATTTTTGTGTGGTGCCCTATTAAAGTTCTAAATTGAGTTTCTGTTATTTTTTTTTGTGTTCTTTTTTAAGGTGCGCGATTTGTCGTTTTCCAAAAATAGATTTATGCACCAAAGCCATCGAAATGTTTCGTAATATCGAAACAGAAAGCAGAAAAGTCAACTAAAACAATCTGTGTAAAAATCCCTTCTAGGTGGCACATCCAATCGCGATATTGAAACTACATCAAGAAAAAACACATGCGTCCATCATATTCCCTCTCTGGGCTAAAATCGATGCTGGCATTTATTCCCCCAACAAGTCCATTTTGTTTTTGAAAAATCTAATATTCAATAAATCAAACGATAATCTTTTACATCTGTACACATTCATTTGTACAAACAGACGTCACAACATTTTGTATTTTGTAGTTCTGAAAATTCCTTTCGAAAAATGAAATTCAAATTTATTCTTCAAAATCGATTTGAAAAAAAAGAAGAAAGAAAAGTTTTTTAAAATGAGACCAAAAACGAAGGAAATGAAATGTGTTTTTTTTTTCGGTTGGAATGACTCTCTCGACATTTACTTGGCAACTGTTTGAAAAATGCTCAGAATTAAGTTTGTGTTTTTTATTTTTAAAACAATTGTTCAATGTTGCGTAAGATGAGTACCCGAAAAACCATTAAAAAGTTGAATTTCAATTGACATTAAGTACACAAATAGAATACGATCGTTTTGTGCTAAAATTGACAAGAACAAAAAAAAAAAAATACATGTGCTAAATTGTGTTCAATAGTGACACGTTGCGGTATTTGTGTATACTTTTGATCTAAATTTCAAATCAATTAGGTGAGTTGTTGAGCACAAGACAATGTGTATTTTTAAAATCAAAGATGTCAAGTGTGAATTGTAGCCATGCGTTCCAAATACATCATAGATCTGAATCGTACATTTTTGAGTGGCAGTTATTCATGTTCTCAAAAACAATTAGCTTTTGTGTCAACTGCGAGTCGGCATTGAATGAAGTGAAAAGTACTTTGCCCCATAAGTGGGTTGGAAAAAAGGTTATCATTGGAAAAGGGAAAATGACAGTCGAAAATAGGAAGACAGAATAAGTGTTTGACTTTTCGCAATGAAACAGAGGGTAAATCCTCCACATTTTTTTTAAGCCAAACAGAAGATTCCCCCTTATCAGACTTTATCGTAAATTAACTGCAAAGTAAAGCATTCTAATAGAACAAGAATCAGTTAAAATCAAAATCTGTCCGATGTCGGTCCTGAGGAAGAATCGACATCAGAATGCTCCTTGATAAATAATTTTGTTTAATGGTTCTAATGGTTCTTCGGGGTCGACCCAGGCCCTAACCAACAAGTCTCTTCTCCGTATGCATCATAAGGCTAGCTGAGCCTTAGAATAAGAGACTAGAATGCATTATACGCAGCGATGGACTTAGACTTTGTATAGTGGGGCCCCAAATTTTGAAGGGCGCCTCAATATATAACGTTCTTCAAGCAAAATAAGAATGAAATCAGGGCCGTTGTCATCTAGATCAGTATTTAATGTGGCTTATACATTCTCTATGTTTCAAGGTCTTTATACATTTCCACCATATCTACGACTTTAATGCAGTATATAAGTTGACATCTCGAAATTTGCTCTACGACACTTTGATCTGTTCGATCAGGCATCATGATGTTGGAAAAAAAACCGGTCAAAATTCATTATTTGCTTATGAAAGTCAGTGTATAGGAATTCGAAAACTGAAAACTTCAGCCAGATGAGCAGGAAACAAATCGGGAGAAGCTTACTAAGCTGCGCACATTTTCATTTTAATATTCTTTACCACATTCTTGATATTCCGAGCTCAAGAGATGACTTAGAACATGTATAATGTTCGGTTTTCATTTTCTTTAAAAAAATATTCCGGCAGAGTCTTAATTGAAATCATTCTACCTCTCTTAAAAAACTCATCGCATCCTTCAATGGCAGTGAGCAGTTTCCCATTGTTTTACATTAAATATCTTCCTTTAAGTTGCGGAGAGGAGTTACGGAGGATCTGTTGGCTTTTTAGCTATATCTGCTGCCTGAGGCTGCCTTGGTGGCTATTTGCCTTTCTTGTGCGTTGTGTCTAAGAAGAAAATTCAGACATACGCTACTCCTCCAAAACTGAATTCTCTGTTGCATTTAACTGATCTTTGCAATTTTATACAAACAAAAAAATATTAGTTTGCGCTATTTGGATCAGGACAAACAAAGCTCCCCTTCGAAGCACACTAGGTGCACGAAATTGTTTTTTTTTCATCGATTGCAAAAATATCAAACACAAAATATCTTCCCCAAATTATATATTCAAAAAAGAGCATGGCGCCCTTAGGCAATGGAGGAAAGGCGCGCTCTCAATAAAATCCGCCTCTGATTACAAGTATTCAATTTTTTCTCTTAAAGAATAAAAAAAAAATAGATTTTTGTCTTTGATTTGAGGCAAACACGAATTTAAATGGGAAAAGGCTTTCATTTGGTGCTGCACCATTTTCATCTCAATCAATCTGTTACGCGGACTTGTACTGAGCTTAAGGACATTCGAAGGAATTTAAAAAATGGTTTCATCCATAATATTTTCAAAGCAAATTTGAATATGTAATCCTGCCTTTTAACGCATACATAACTCATTTGCATTTAAAGTGTTTTACTCATCTTCAGATAAGCAGGACAAAAGTCTCTTAATATTTAACAGCATTAGAAATCCATTTGCTGTCAGATTTTTTTAAAAATATATTACATAAAATGAATGCTGACGAAGATGTTAAATAACACGATAGATTTGCATTCAAATTTTCAAAAAGATCATGTTCATATTGCCAATTAAAAAAAATTAATAAAAACCAAGCCTTTCACAGATACTTTTCCGTGTATCCATGAAATTGAAGGTTTTCGAGACGAAAATTCCTTTCAAGTCCAACGTGCAAGTCTTTGCAAAATAAAAGTAATTCGATATCCTTTTCGTTTGCTCCCTATTGCCTTCCCAACACATCTGAACAATTGTCAATTCTTTTTGCACACATTTTGGGTACTAGCTGTTACCAAACATCTAGGCCATTTCGTTTGTTGCTCTCCTCTACTCTTTTGTGTTTTCTTTCTTTTGTTTTCCGATATCGAATTGACATTTAATCATCCACAAGATACTAAAAATAAATTCACACCTCAGTCTCTAGTTTGGTTTCGTAACTTTATTTTATCTCGAAGCACCATTTTCGCTTTAGTTTTAGTTTTTTTTTCTTTTTATTGTATTTCAATGGAAAGGGATCAAAATGATCAAAAGGACCACTGTATGTATGTAAAATGAATATCCACAACAATACTATCTAAATTTCTATCCACCACCATCTTTTCATATATATAATCTGTAGTTCTTCAAACGCGGATGCTTAATCATAACCCTGCGACATATATAACACTTATGACCTGGTTCGCACCTTGAATCCGAATACATTTCGACGGTTTTTTGACTCAATGTCGACAATTGACGCTTGACATTGCACAGCGACGATGACACTTTGTAATCCAAATTATCAACCATCCTGTCGTCCAGGAACTCAATGTGAGTCGCATGGAGCAGACGGTTCTCGCTGACGCCGCGCGTTGAACGCGTTATGGCCTGTGCCATAAAATCCTCCTCTTGTCGCTTGGCGGTTTTCATATTTTTCTCCGCGTCGGCCAGGAGTGCCGCGGTAATGGCACTTGCCGATTTACCCCGAATGGCACGTTTCAAATCGGCCGATAATTCGACATCCTTTAGGTCCTCCATAACACGTAACCTATGCAACAACCGATTAGTATCGCGACGTATTATATCCTCAAGTTCGGCCTGACGTTCGAGACGGCGACGCTTCGATCGTTCGATAATAGTATCCTCGAGAATATGCTTGGTAACACGCGAAGCGTCCGCTAGCTTTTTCACACTAAATGGCGTACGTATCGAGTGCCGAGATTGTAATAGAACTTGATTGGCCCGATCGGCAGCTGCACGCGATAAACGGAGAATCTCTGAGGACGTATAGCGGTGTACTGAATTGCTGGGGCGATACTTCTTTAAGCCACGTTCATTTGACCACGGTAAGTGCGGCAACTCAACCTGTCTACCCGTTGTTTTCGCATCCAAATAATCTATCATTGGTTGATAATAGTTCATGCTATATCCATAATTATCCTCATAGGTGCCCATAAGCATGTGGCGCACTCTATTCGGTCTGCTCACTTGCATTAGTGCCATTGAAATGTATTTGTATCTGTTGCCTAGGTGTGGTGGACAGTGGTGGATAAAAATAAAGATTCACAAACTTAAAATGTGTGTGCGATTGCTATAGTGTGGTGTTGCTATAGTTTTAAGTGGTTCAGGGGATGTAGGGTGAGTTATAGTTTGTCTTTTTTTTTCGTTTTTTTTTTTTAAATTATAAAAGCTTGTTTTAGCGGTGAAAAGAATTCCCTTTTTGTTCAAAGTCGTTTTTACTCCTCAGGGGCTGCGACAAGTAACACAGTACACAGCTTCTTTTTTGCAGTGCGGATGAGTTTCTAAAATAAGAAAGAATGATATCAATCGAAGTACTGTTGTAGATACATTTGGTTTGGAACATTTACAATCCATTTGGATGATGGATGAGTACCTCTGAATTGACACGATCGACAGTGCTGATCAGTTAAGGTATTTATAATTCCAAAAAAATGTTTTCCTCTTTAAAATATATTCCTTCTTGCAGGAGGAGAGTGTACCTTAAAATGAATGGCAAAATATACGTTTAACAGGTTATCTCGCAAAGTGATCGTCGCGATCTCAACTTACAATTTAATCTAAGGTTTCTTCTGTGTTGTGAACTAAGACCTCCTTTTTTAGTGGGGAATTGAAAATTCTATGGTGCAATGCATTCAGCTCGTAGAATCGAACTGATTAAAATGGGTCGGGAGTGACTGGTTAATAGAATAGCTGCATAGATTCCCTCGATCACTTCCGACAACAAGTCTTAAATTGGGTCTCAACTCACGAAACAGAAGATATGGCCACGAATAAGAGAAAACGAAATAATTGTACTACGATTGTTGTTATTAATGACCTTCAAATGCCATTTAAAACAGACACAAAACAATCTTAAATAGATTGTTGTCAATCAAGGCAACCAGGAACATACATATTGTGCATAGCAATTGATTAGCAAAATTTTCATGAGGTTTCGACAAGTTCCCCATAGAGAACTATTCGCATAATGCAAGTGGACTCTGAATAGGGTCCTTAGGCACCACCTTCGATCGATGTTCAATGTGGAATGAATCAGGTTTTATTTTGAAGCTACGTACACTGTCGAAGTCTTCTTTGTTGATCTTGAGATAGCAAAACAATGACATCGAATCTATACATTGATTTATTTTAATTTTATTTTTCTAAAATTAGTTTGTACGTCTATTTTGTTATTCATTCGGAATGTGAATGTGAATGATTTTGTCGATCGCAATTTTGAGTTATACAATTGTATAATAAAACATATTTTGTAGTTTTGTTGTTTTAAAAATTACTTTGAAGAATGTGACATCGATTTTTCTAAGTAGTTTTAAAAAACAGACAATTGAAATAAAAGAATAAGGCTGCTAAGTAGGGCAGTATGTCTCCTGCCTAGTATGTTGGAATCTTTTTGAGGTAGTCATAAGCATGTAAAATTTGTTTGAGTTTGAAACAAAGCCTATCAATTCGCGGAAACAATTTGCAGCTTAAAGAAGAAAGCTTTCGAAACGGTTTCGATTTAGCTGACTTATTTACTAATTAATAAGATTTGGGGTTCGCTTTGATCTTATTGAAATGATCATAAAAATTATCCCATTGAGAAAGTGTTCGACGCCATTAATGGTATGCTCCAACGCACTGCAATGTCGCAAGTACTCTTTAACATATAAATCGAAAACCGACAAAGTCATGTACACGTAATAATCGAGTTGGACAGTCTCCACCCATTTCGCTTAAATAAAAAACTGTGAAATGATACACTTCCTCAAAAAGCTGGCATAGATTTGCTGCGAAATCTGAACAATCTGATAAAAAATTTCCTACGACTTGATCCTTCGAATGAGCAGTTCTGATTTCGAGCAGGGTGAATGGAAGAGAAGGCACAATCACGAACTCTTTGACCAAGATTTGTTTCTTGTCCGGATGGAAAAAATCTGTCAAATTACCATTGTTTTATAATTTTATCGCTCTTTGTAGGTTATGGCTACTTCGTTTCATGGGGCGAGCAAAAAACAGAAAGATAATGTAAAAATTTAGCAGCGGTTTGAAACTCCGATTTATTTCAAGTGAGTTTATTCCATGAGTGGAGGCCGAATCGGAACCGAGAATTTGGTATTGACTTAGTATCCTTCGCTCCGACATTAATTGATATTCTCGAAAGTTGTTCATCTGGAAGAATAGTTCAACACCCTGCTGCCAGTGTTACAACAGAGAGAATGACATCATCTACCCAAACCATTTTCTTGGAAACTAAGAATCCAAGCAGCTGATACAGTAACCACTACAGTAATGACGCTGAGTCAGACTGCAATCGCTTGTCGACCACTGATAGCGCCATTAATTTAATCCCAATGCCAAATGACGACTCTACAAGATTCGAACCTGAAACCCATCGAAAGATCCAGCAATATGTCCGTGCAGCTTAACTGGCAAAATAAAAAAATTAAAAACTGGTAATGTAACAGGAGTATAAAGGCCTATTCATTACAAAAAACGCATTTTACTGAGTGTTGAAAAAAGGTCCAAATCAGTGAGCACAATATTTGGGCCGTTTATGCACACGTTCGATGTGACTAAACAAAGCTTGCGAGAAATTTAATTCCGTTCTTATTGCAAACATTATTGTTTGGCCAAAATATATTTGTTATTTTTCTTGCACTAAATTCCATCAATTTTTGAACAACCGCGCAGAATTTGTGCTGGAATTAACACGGATTTTGACGTACGTGGTACTCCGTACCAAGTTGGCTAGATGAGGGAGAACTCAAAACAAGCAAGCCCTGTTTTACTCTTAGCGTTACAGATAGTCAGATATAACAATTGAGGTCTGTAGTACGCTGTTACTATTGAGTACTTTTAGCAGAGCTTGGCTTTATGCAAAAATAATTATAAGCGAACCATACATACAGACGAACTGAACGCAGAGTTAACACTTCCCCTAAGATTTTGTAAGAACGACCTTGAAATAGTTGAAAATATTTTGAACTAAATTTTAAAGCCTTTTATTTTAATTTAAATCGCGATGTAAATAAAGAAAATTGAAGAATTGTAAATGAATTTAGCTAAATAAATGAGTGTTTTGATTCCTTGCATTTTTTATCGTATACTAACGATATTGGAGCGTCAACATAAAAAGGACGGTTACCGGTTCTGTATTTGTTTTTCTTTTTTCGAAACTTCATTAGACATGATATGTAAAATTCATCTTATATTAAGTCTTTTAGTTGATAATTTAGCTTATGACTTCCAAATTTTGTCAAGTTCAATATTGAACTGAACTCAAGGTTGTCAAATGTTATTTAACGCTCATCAAGTTCGTAATTTTTGCAATTATTATAAAAAGAAAGCACGCCTTATTTCGTTGAGGATTGTCGAGTGCCAACATCAAATCGTTTTATCAAATTATCCTAAAAAAAAATCGATCTCAACTAACTTCCTAAGCTGATCAAATATTTTCCTCTATCGGCACGCATAAATAAGTTCTGAGATCTACTGCCATACTACTACTACTACTACCTACTTGAGAAAATTCCTTTTCAACAATAAGAAATATCAGAAAAAATCAGTTTGTACGATCACCTCGTTAAAAAGAGAAGACAAAAAACAATTCCAGAAAAATCTGACCCAAAAGTACCTCTAGATTCTTTTCCCAAAAAGCAGACTCTCGCCTGTAAAAAATTACATACTCGTATTTTTTTCCAAATTAAGTGATTTTACATTTTTGAGGTTTGTCAGTCTGAATCATTATGGAAAATATAACGAAAGTTCGAATATATTTCATTTTCGTTCGTTATTCAGTCGAATTGGAAAAAAAGGGTTGTACATCTTCAGATACCCCCTGAGGTAACTGAAATTTCTGTAATCTCTATAACCCATTTGGAAATCTTCTTCTGGTCTTCGTTTATTTGACTTTCGTTTCAAGTCAAGTCAAGATATTCCTTTCAATCTTAATTTTCATGGAAAGTTCATTCTGTGAAGTTTGAATTTTAGCAAAGAACTAGGAGGCATATGAGGTTGTCGAGAAAAACGTTGGTTTTATTTTCCCCCTGCACATTGATAGACAATTTGGAATCATATTCACTGATGTTGGGTGTGAGGATATGGAAACGTTGCGGTGAACTTGACTGGCTTTGAGCATCGATTCCATCGCTACCTAAATAACTCATAATAGACGTCTTGAAGCTTCTGCCTCCATAGAGCTGCTCATCGCATGCCGCTATCTACTTCATTGAAAACATTGACTCACTTGTTTCCATTGATTCCAGTCGTCTCACTTGTTTTTTAAGAGCTCAAAATGGCTCGACAGTTTCTTATTTTTGAATTAATAACCATTTGCTTCGCTGGACTAATCGCTTTTTCAGAGCCAGGACGTTGTGATGGTTATTTGTGTGTGAGAGAGAGAGTTTGTGACCAAAATCTGTCTCATGAAAGTAAGACGGTTATATTCTTTGTTTGTCCCTGATCGAACTGAGCTTTGCATAAGTTTTGTACATAACCGAAGAGCGGATCTGAGTGCGATTTTACAAAGAAACTCGGTGAGTTAAAAGCCACACAACTTAGGTCATATGCATAAACACATTGCTACATGTCGAAATCAACATCAACATAAGGTAAGGCACAACAATCACATGCTTTAAAAATCATTGCCAGAAAAATATATGGCTCAAAATTATACCTGAAGACCCCTTTACTGCATCAAATACATAGGATCATAGCATACCTTGAAAGGAAGACTCAGTCTTTGTTGTTAGCTTCTTCTTTTGGTTTCGAAAGCAACAATTTATTATATAGCACGGTCATGCTTCCGGCAATAACATAGATTTGAGAGGAACATTCCTTGTGCCATTTTTCGCAACTCATTAATGTAATATCAGCAAGCTCGGGGATCGAATTGGCTGGAGAGACTCCGAACCTGGTCCTAAAAGGGGTGATGACCTAAGTTCTCGGTTGACCAGCACCTCTTAGAGTTTTGGTAAGATCCTGTACTCCTGGAACTCCGTTAAAAAAGAGTGTTCAACTGTGATGTGATTTGTGGATTTGTTAGTAATGAATGCATGGTCGGAAGAGCACTGCTCGTTCGCGCTTAAGCTATTCGTTGGTTCATGTGAGTCGCATGTTCCGTGTTAACTTCCTTATTCGACGATTAAGAAATGAGCCTAGAATGCAATTATATGATCTTAAGTTCAAAAATCATAAGATATGGGAAAATGGGAAAATGGACCAAATCATTCGGAAAAATGAATGTCAACAGTAACACCAGACCAACATTTTGCATAGGTTCAAGTTTACTTGACGCAAGACGCATAAATCGATTATGATCTGCAGTGGAATAAAAAAAATTAAGAGTATACAGTATTGCCAGAACTAAGCTGCAATCCATATCAATAGAGTTTCTCAACGAAAATTACGGTAATCCATAGGAAACTTTTACGACAACGATGATGGGAGGATTTCGGAAAGCACAAAAGCTTGGAAACATCAAATACTGATGCCCCGGCATTCATAGGAAACCCTATTAAACGTTCGCAATGTTCAGAAAGTAACAGCGAAAAATAGTCGCTTTTGACGTGTATTGCCGAATGATAGACGAGAAAATTTAGCTATTTCAAAGCTAGAGTTTCAATGGAGAATGCGAGTCTTATTTTGCTCTAAAAATTGACAGCAAATTTGGAGACGCCCTACGCACACCAGATAATACACTGTGTCAAGAGTCAATCCCAGCAATATTAGAAATAAATTTGCTGCATGGCCCTTTGCGGTTCTAAAATTTATTATGGGTTACGTCGCTACGTCGATGACATCGTGGCAGTGGTTAACGTAGAAGACACCGAAGATACTCAAAGGCTGTTCCACCAAGTCATGATGCGCGTCCAGTCCTAGTCTTGCTGACTAGAAGGCATATTCCCACTATTTTATAGATGCGAGTAAGACTGAAGGCAATAAGCACTTAAGGTGCAGTAAAATACCTCACGTTGTGACAGCAGATCGAGCTCGCGTCCGAAAAAACAGCTAGGATCACTTTAGCGTTGAGCAATCTGAGTAGATGTATGAAAAAAAGATCAATATCGATGTTAAATGGCAGTGGTATAGGGAAAAGTAGCTCTACGAGTGACGATCTCCTATAGAGCAGTAGAGAGGAAGTACATATTTGAATAATAAGCAAATCGGATCACTACTCATCGATTGCAAGATCGCTGGAACAGTGATCCTTGGGTTAAATGATAGCAAGACTGATCAGGAATATCGCAGACTGGATAGAACGGAAGCAATGCGAAGTGGACTTCTATCTCCCTACGTTGCTTACTGGTCGCGGATGTTTTAATAAATTTTTACATAGAATGGTAAATATAGAAGGCCCAGTATATCAGTATGGTGACTCGACTGAGGATGACGCCGATCACACGGTCTTTAATTGCACAAGATGGCACCGAGAGAGACAGAGATTGGAGACTGGAAACAGGCAGGGTAATACGCACTTGTGAACAGCAATGGAGCCGAGTGTGCTGAAAACAACGAAAAGAGCACAGGACATAGCCCTACCATTGCCCTAAAGATATGAACCCATGGCGGCTATGAAAAGTGATCCCGCTCCGTTAAGTAGTGCAAGAAGTAGTTCCGGGGTCGGTTCTGTCTGAAGATGGACAGTGTTTTGACGGCGAGAGTCCCACCTACCAGAAAAATATGGCCACCTCTGATGGTGCGTTTACGTTTCCTCTAGAAAATTGGGCTTTTTTGGATGCAATTGTTTCATAAAATTAGTCATCAGACCGATGGCAAATGCAATAACATCGCAAATATTATAACAAAAATGATTGTCTCAATTTAAGCATAGCGAAATCTGTCCACAAACAGGAGACAATTTTTTGGTTGATTGAAAGCAACTTCTAGGGAACCTCCACTCGTGAACGCTATTTGGCTTCCCTTAGTGAAAGTTTTCAATTATTTTTTTAGGGTTCCGTACCTCGAAAGGAAAAATGTAACCCTTAAAGGATCACTTTGTTGTCCGTCTGTCTGTCGAGACCTTTTTTCTCAGGAACGCGTGGAGGTATCAAGATGGAATTTGTATCAAATACTTCGGTCTTGCTGCCTTTAAGCTGTGAAAATAAAACAAATTTCCGAGTCAACGCAAAAACGCAAAGTTACTACCATTTATACCGCATATTTTAAAACTCGCAACTACTCGCCAGGGAATCAAAACTCAAATTTAAATTGTGATTATAAACATAATTGTAGTTACGGCAATGACCAGGACTTATATCGGTTTGTCATATTATATTTTAATATTGCCAAACATATTATAAGACAACTTGCTTTTATTGTTCCCACAATATTTTATTTTGCAAGGCTGCCGCAAGGCTAGTGTACATAAGTTTAAATATAAAATTATAGGAAAACGATTAAGATACTTGTCGTGGTGGGTGATTTTTTACTAATATTCCTACATGTTTGTACGGAACCATCGGTGCGCCAGTCCGACTCGCACTTGGCCGGTTTTTTATTAAAGTCTTGATTTGTCTAGCTAACATTGAAAGGTGAAAATATTTATAGTCGAATAAATAAATTTTAAGGTCTGCCATATCGCTCCACACCACTCTTAATGTTTTAATTATAGAAATAGTTCCCAGATAGAATTCAATGTCTAAAATATAGACTTACCGGATTGCCTCAATTTCTTCGTCCTTCTCGAAAATACGGCGTTCTGCGTCATGGCGGAATTGAGCAAAGTCCGATGCCAAACGTTGAGCACGTTGTTCCTCAGCCTTGCGGCCCTAAAAATGTCAACAAACAAAACATTTTAGATTTTCGATTTCTATTCAATTAAATTAGCCAAATTAACGTACAGATTCAGCTTCCTTGTAAGCGGCAGTCAATTCATCACGTTCGTTCTCAAGGCGGCGGAGTTCAAGTTCCAAATCGTGAAGGCGGCGAGTGATTTCGGTGATTGTTGAACGAGACTCATGCAAATCATCTGTTTCCAAATAAAAACTCATTAATGTTGCCAATACAAAAAAAAGTCCGTGAATATTTTGTTTAAAAACAAAACCGAAATCCTTAACACACTTAAGAACGAGTGACGCAGAAATACATTCGGTGTTAAACCTTCTTAAATGGTATTAAAGTTTTGAGCCTTGTTTCGAAATATGTTTGCATATGTTTTCTGCATTGTTTGAAGTCGTTTTTATACAAACCAACTTCGTCTTTACTAACCTCCCAACTTCTTGTTTTCACGAGCAAGCTGACTATTAGCATCGCGAGTTTTCTCCAATTCATGGACGGTCTTGGTCAACTCGGCTTGTTTGTTCCTCAAATCCCGCTGTGAGATCTCATATACTTGAATGGTCTCTTCCAAGCGAGTCTTCAGCTCAATGTTGGTCTTCTCCATTGACACAACAGTCTTTTGCAATTCCCGGCAATTGACATTGGCCTTCTCCAAATCGATAATCAAAATCTCAACCTCACTCTGGAGACGTGATCTGTGTTTCTCCAAGTTGTTAACCTTGACAATCAACGATTCAATATGTTCCTCGAGTTCAGTGATACGAATTTGATATTTGCGGCGTAGCTCTTCCACCTCTTCGGTGTGGCTAGCAAGCTCGGCTTGATATTTTGATTGCCAAGAAGCTGCGTCACCATTAGCCTTGACCAACTGACGTTCCAAGTCAATACGAGCTTCAGACTCTTCCTCAAGTTGCAAACGAATCGATTCGAGTTCGGTTTCAACTTGATGAAGGGAAGACTCGAGAATCGAGCGACGGCGATCTTCATCTTCCAAACGGCGACGAGCATCTTCCAATTGGGAGATGACCTGGCTCTTGGAATATGAGATGGTGTCAACTTGCGATTTCAAATCTTGTACGTCCTTGATCAGTTCGATATTCTCCTGGGAGAGACGAGTCTTGTGCGATGTAATATCGATAACTGTGCGATTAATTTCTTCGATTTTCACATTCAGTTCGGAAATGGTGATCTCCAGCTTCTCGATGTGTTTGCTGGTATAGATTTTTTCCTTGTTGAAGGATTCGACTTGGCTGAGCAACTCGTAGACCTCAGCTTGGAATTTGGCCTTCTCTTTTTCGGCTCTAAAAAAAGTTTAAAGAAAAAGGTTAAATAAATTTTTTTAACAAAGTTTTAAGCGAATATATAAAAAGGTTTGCATTTGATCAACAAGCGAGTCTTTGAATAAAGGTCGTAAGTATCTTTGAGTGCGTTAATGTTTTTTTAAAAAAAATTATTTTTTTGTTTTGTAAAAAATTTATAACCTAGAATTGTCCAAAAGGAATTGAGCGAAAAAGCATGTTTTCAATCTTTTTAATATTTCATATAAAGGACAAAGTTTCTAGCTGTTTTATCCACCTTAGGCCCGCTTTCTGTCATCAGAAAAAGCTGCTTCATGATTGATCTTAGACTTCAGGTAATCAGGTGCAAGAGACTTACATTGCTCAGCCGTGGTGGCTGCATCATCATTAGTGAACAACTGAGGAGCAGATAATCTAGGTCAAAAATAAATGGCAGTGAACATAGGACTATGGCACTTTCACGTTGATGGGAATGGTTGGTCGGTTAGGGTGATCTTTGTTAGCTAACTTAGGCTTCTGGTTGGGCCCGTTGTGATCCCCTATTTCCTGATTGGAGCAGATTTTTGTTGAAGAGGGGGTTTGTAGTAAAAAATAGGGATGTCACAGGGACTTGTATGGATTATCTTGATTTGTGTGGTCGGCAAATCGTTTCGTTCGTATTGTGAACTCCATGATCTCACTGATCTGTATATCCTTGAGGTGTGCAAGTTTCGGTATCAGTGCTGACCCCAGTGTCGATACTGATAGAGGGTTTGTAATGGCTTTTATTGCTGCAGAAATGTCGGAGCAGATGGTTGTTTGCTTCTCCCGCATATTGATGTCGGTGAGCTTTTCTACTCCAGTAAGTATTGCGAAAACTTTTGCTTGGAAAACCGTTTCGAATGTTTCTAGATGTTTTGAAATTTCGATTGATGGGTTTGGGCACAAAATCCCTGCCCCCGATTCAGATGATATTTGAGAAACGTCCGTTTGCTCTGCTCTAGTTTTTGTATCTGAACGTTGATTAACAATCACTCTTTGTTATCTAACGAGTACTTCTTTAAAATCAACCAAATGTTTTATAGGCCAAATCTAACGAGCAAAAAAAGTTGCGCAATCATCTCTATTATGAGTCTATAACTCATGAAGGTAGTCCGATTTTTTTTTCTTTTTTATAATTTGTTCGCACTTAAGGGATTATGACTATCTTTGCGCTGAGCGGGCAGACGGTTTATTATAAGAGTTAAAAAAATGTTTAAAGGTTTGAAACTCATATTAAATTGAAATTGATTGGAAGGCAGGCATACGACCAATTGCTTTATCCAGCCGTTCGTAACGCTTTGTTTCAAACCAACAGAACTTGCTGGTAGATGAACTCATTTAGAAACCCAAAACATTACCGTCTCTATTCGAAAAATAGTGACAAATGTAAACATATCTTCAAACTAAATTTGTATTTTTCAAAAACATGTTTTTGAAGCCGATATCATCATTTCCAGGAGTTAAGTTCAGCTTAACGCAGACTCAATGAGATTGTTATCTCGGCAGTAAGAGAAGATAGTTCAGAACAGGCGAAGTAATCCCTGTAGCACTTATGAGAACGTTATTATTTAGCAAGGATTGAATGTTTTAAGTCTTCAGTGTCACATTTGCCATATAAGCAATTTTCGAAAATATGAAAAGTGAGCCATGCTTTAAACAAAGGCATCAACAATTCATTACCATTTAGATTAAAATGTCCCAAAGGTAGATTCTTATTCTTTGAAGAGGGTGCCACTAGTGGACATTTTTCATGATGTAAGGCTAGTGTTTTCAGTCGAAAATTGAAGGCAAAAGAAGAAGAATATATCAGAAGAGTTGGCCAGAAAAAAAAGTCCATGTAATTGCTTTCCCAGAAACCACCTCTGGGTGAATGTAGCATACAGCAGAGTGAGCTGCTGAGCTGACTCAACTTGCTCAGCGAGCTGGCAGTTGAAATAAAAAAAAAATCATAAAAAATCAGTTTTTATATTTTAGTTCCGAGTTTCTTGAGAAACATCTAGCCGAGGAGATACATGCTAAGCACCACCACTGCTTCTATCACCCTTAAAGCCAAATAGCTTAGTAAATTATATAGGGTGGGAGTTCTGTTGGTTTGATAGTTATACATAATTTGACATTGACATCTCGAAAGTTGGCAGAAACTCTTGGTATGAAATGGGTCGAAATAATGCGCCAACTGTAGCTACTTTTCTTGTAAAAAATGTTTTTTAGACAAGTTATTGGTAACCGAACATATTTCCGTGCTGACGGAGAACCTCTACATCTACACATAAGTCGCATTGGCCGGAGGAGATTTTCGCATATATATCTCGAATAGTTCCCCTACAAAGTCCAAATGACTAAAAATTTGTAGCTTAACGATAACTAGCTTCGTTTTCACTTCTCTGGTTGATTTGTGCTTCAGGGCATACTGAAATTGACGAACATCAAGCGCTGTATTTTGTTGTCGGAAAATATAGAAGCCAATGCATCTTGAACGCCAATCTTGAATCCACTCCTAAATTTTTCTCTGACGACAATGAAGGACTTGACAGCGCTACAGAGGTATGCTAACCGATTTGAATTGGTTAAGCTATTTGTAAAATAGGGACCGAAATCATAGAAAATTTATTCAAAAATTGTGTGGACAAGATAGCCCACTCCCAAGCAGGCCGAGGCTGTCATTTGAATGAAGTGATTTTCCAAAATAAATCGGAAGGACAAAATATGCGTTAACAAGGAATAAATTTTACAAAAAAACTTTACATATTTTCCCAAGCCCCTGGCAAAACTTCGCCAGGCATCGAACTCATCTAACCGCCTCTTACCTAATGTAAATAATTTAGAAGAGCATTTTTTGACTTTTTCAAATCTTTTTTTTAGTCAATCTGACCTTATAATTAGCTAGCCTAGAGAAAAGCTTATTTTTTCAGTAAACGAAATAACACTTAACTTCAATAAAACCTTCTTATGTTGCTTTATGAAAAATTACAGAAAAAAATAATCTCGTCTTAGAAAAATGTATAGCCTTAATGAATGTCTTATCGGCGATATTTTCCTGCCCGCTTAAAACTTAGTTAAGCTCATAGCATATCAGAAATCGTTGACAGTGTTGGTTGCAATAAAATAAAGAAAACCATTGCCGATCGTGGGAATTGGCTATCAAATGTCGCAAACCGGAATCAGTACGTTCAAAAACTTGCAGGATTTTCATAATTTATCCTCATGCCAGATTTCAAATTTAATAACGATTTCTATTGAATTTGCCTTAATTCAAGACAAATTTCTTCTTTGCTCGGTATAAACAAGGCCCTGCCCCACAATTGATTCCGGTTAAAAATGACCATAGAAAGATCGGACCGTGGTTTGGAACTCAGGTGTGTATGATTTGGTTTTAGTGCAGTGGTTGGTGTCTGAACTGGAAGTTTAGACTTTCAGTAGATTGGTTTGTTTTCGTTAAAATTCGAGGTTTGTCAGGAATATTGTGATACCATGACATTTCGAACTTCCGTCTTGATCACCTGTTTCATTTCATTTTTTTCTCTTCTTTTTCGGTTAGTTTTATTCGGGCATTTTCAAATCTTATTATAATTAAAAAAAATTTGCAAAAATCAAAAACTTGAAGTGTTTAAGCGTGACAATTTGTAATTGCATGTACATATGAAGATCGAGCAAGCATTTGGAAGCATTCGATAAAGTTTTTCCAACTTTGCATAGAAAATTTGCAGAAAAAGATTTCCGATAAGTTTTCTTATCAAATTTCACAATTTGTAGATTTCTTCTAAAAGGGATCTAAATTGTTGGTACTTTGGTTCCAACCTTTTCTTTAACTTACAGCCCACATCCTCATTAAAATTCTTTTCGTTATTGAATTTCCCCCACCCACGCAGCCAATTATCTCACACATAATTTCACTTCATATAAAGTGTCTATTATCGTCACCTCTCGTGCTACTCTCCATCCCCACTCGTAAGCATCTTCTCACCATAACCCATTAAAAGAGGAATAAAAAAAAACAACACCACAATTTTCTCCCCACCCAAGTCACGTAAAAAAGTATCGAATTTCTCCCCCTGAAAAATAAAGAAACACCTCAGCGCAAAAGAGACAACCCCTGTTCCATTGCGATGCTCTAATCAAAGACATATTTGGATCGCAGAACCGAACCGATTTTCCCAGCCCAGGTCTAAATTTAGGTCCCGACACACCGTCATCTGGTTCTTCATTTTCATTTCGCTGTTTTTCTATCTCTGTCTCTACCTTTTTCTCGCAACTATGTAATAAAGATAGAACGAAAAATTTTGCAAATGTGTTGAGAACGAATGAGTGAAATCCGGGGGAAACACGAAAGTAAAGGCGAAACATGTGTGTTTAAAACAAGTGGGAAATTGAATCGAAAAGGAAATCACGATCAGCCTGCAAAGATCCAAATGCACACCTGAAAAAAACTTTCGCGCTGCAGTTATAGCTAAAAGCGTATGTGTGTATGCGTGTGAGGTGGAAAATTCTGACGCATCGACTAGAAAAAAAAAGAAGAAAAAACTAATTTTCTCGTTCCTCCGCCCGTCAAATAGCATCGATCACCTTGAATTTTTCTTTTGCTCTCCTTTCCCCTCTGCATCTGTGAGTTTTTTTTATTTTTGGGGAAATAGCACGAACATAGCAATTTGAATTTTTCTTGTTTTTCCTTTTGGAATGGAAATATGAGAGCTTACGAAATTATTTGGTTGATTCAAGGATTCGCTCTTTTGTCATGGAGGTCAGTATCTAGTTTCTGGAAGTATCTACAAGTGGCTGGGCAACGTTCATGGACATTTGCACCAAAGGCCAATTCAATTATTATGTTGCAATGATTGAAATGTGTTTTGGTGTTTGAAGGATAGAATTTTGAAAATAGACATTAACTTAGATGGCTACACGAAACATTATGAGGTAATAGATGCCCCACTGGGTATTCGAGCTGTTTTCTGAATGCGAGTCGACCGATGAAAAATTGAATGATCTTAAGTTTCGTATTGTTTATGAATTAATGTTTCGTTTAAAGTAGATGTTGTTTTTTTAGGGATTGAGAAACTAATTTCAATTGCGATTGACTCATGAGTTGGAATGTTCAGGGTTAACAAGGTAGCTGTGTCGGAACCTTGCCAATTAAAATATTTAAATTATTTTCTTTCAAACAAATATGTTTTTTAATCAAGCTTGTTCATCATGACCCAGGAAAGTGAAGGTTTATTCTTTCTTTTGGAATGTCAAGTTCCAGGTTGACTGTTTTATAGTGGAAAAACGTAGGCCTGTTTCTGAGCCATCCTTTAACATTGCATTTTTCCTTAAACCAGTAAGTTAAATCGATACCTCATTTTTTATATAATAAGAATTAATTGGCGGGATCAGATTTCTGAATTGCATTTTGTATGAATTAACAGCATTTAATTTAAGTCTTAGAAGCATAGAAAATGTTGACTCAGCTTTTGAGCCATGACAAATTTTGTAGCTCATAAATGTGTGGAATGTTCTTTATCTTCAACAACTTAAAAATTCTTGTTGTTGGCTTTGAAAATGTTTAGCTTGATGAACGCCAAGAATGCTAAATAGACTTTGATGTCATGTTCTGTAAGAGCAAGAAAATCGGTTTTATTGTTTAGACTTTATCTTTGTCAGTCTTGTGATAGTACCTCGACCAGAGGTCTCATGTCTGGGTTTGCCGACAGATAATGCAAAATCGACAAGCTGGATGGCTCGATATCATAAAGACCATTTTAGGTAGCACTTCTAATTTGGACGAAGGTAATATTTTCACTAATAAAATGAAAAGTCATATCGGTTTCTTTAAAGCACATACTATTACCATTGTTTTGAAGACTGATCATCAACGTACTTAGAGTTAGGAGTCCACATAAACTGGCGAAGAACTTTTTCAGACTTGGATTTTTCAACAACTAGGTCAATGTCCCTGAGTTAGGCCACCTAAACTGAGAACCAGCTGCTTATTCAATTTAAAGGTGATCCCTTTGTTTCAGACTGTTAAAGAATTGATAGTACATCTAGTGCTAGAAAATGTCCTGTTTCTTCATCAGCTTCTAAGAGACATCTGACTGACTAAAATTTATACTGAAAAGCACTTCTGAAATTTTGTTTGTAGGACAAAAATTATTTCTTTACTGTGGTGATGACTAAGTGGGTTGAATAAGCTATTAAAGCAAAAAATCTTCCTTGGAGTTATTCCTAAGTTTAAAGATTTCATCAGGGACAGAGATAATGTTGTAAGGGGACTTTTAGAAAAAAGATTGCTCCAAATTTTTGGACCTTTATACGAGGATGAGTAATGGAAGAGAAGATATAATATTGAACCAGTTGAGCTATAACAAGTTGTCAATGTTATATGAAAAGTTAAACACTTTGATTTTATATGATCCTATGCAACTTGCGAATGATCAGAAAAGTTTCGGCTACTTGACTCTATAAATCACAGCAAAAAGATTCGAAATGACATGGAAGATCAAAATGAACCGTTGAAGTCAACAGAAGTTAATTTAAAAAGGATGAAAAGCTTAAGTTATCTGGCTTAAAAGGCACTCATTACGGTGGACTTTCTGCCTGGTTAAAGGAGAAAAGCCTAAGATAAAAATTTCAGATTCTGGTCACTAAGCCTTCGGAACGAAGATCTTGTTATATATTTTGAATCAGAATTTATGGAATGCACTGGTTCTTTCATTTCTGTATTTAGGGCGGGCAAAATAATTTTCAAAACTTCAATAGATGTAAAATGAAATAGATTGTTTGACCTCAGCCTATTTTTTCACAAGGATTAAAGATGTTGATTTTTATTCGTTCATATTTATATTTAGCTGAAATTTGTTACCATCAATAAAGAAAACTGACAAGTCCGATACTCAACTTCGGAAAAGGATGAAGTTGAAAAAATAGGAAATAATAATAATAATAGTAAAGTTCATGCTCGTTCTCGAAATAGTTTTATTTCATTCCGACAATCCAACATGTCCACATTATTCTGACCTCTGATATGTTGAAACGAAAGTGCATACATTTTTCTTCTCATAGACAAAGTTTTAGTAATATTTGCATTAAGATTAAAGTGTCTTCCATCTTTGGGTAGTTCCAGAAATTAATGAGATGTTTAGAAAGATTCCTTTCCCTAAAGCAGGAATTTTTAAGCAATATAGAAACAAGGAAGTTTTAAAGGACATTCTACGAGGAACTAGATCCGGCCAGAAAAATAGGCAAATTCGATATTCTTTTCACAATTGAATTCAAATGATTTGTTTTTGAAATTTTTATTTGCACTCATCAAATTTAAAATCAAAAGGTTGGGCTAAGGATAAAAAGCGGGCACATTTGAGACTGCTAAGGATGTTAAAAACACATGAAACTATTAATGCAAGATTTAAATGAAGATTTGATGTTTAATCATTTTTGTATACACATTTCATAATTCAATATTTGATTTCTCATGAATTATGGCTACGGATAAGCATGACCTGTTTGCCATGTTCAAGGCGTTAGAAGTTCTGAAGTTTACACCAAGACTTCAGATAGTTTCAACTTCATGGGACCCTTCGAACAGATGTGTAGAGGATGCCGTTCCAGCTATTTCCCAATAAAGCTAATATTGATTTGGTCATACGAAACAAAATTGAAAAAAAAACATTTTGAGTTTATTCGTGAACCTTACAATGTACATATTCATTTTCGGAGATTGTCCATGATTACAAAAATAGTTATCTAGTCTATGTTTTTGTGCTATAAGCTGCCACAAGCTTGATTTCCTTAATTCTTTTCTTGAGAAACTTTCCAACAAAAATAAACTCTTAATTTTGAAAGCAAACAAACAAAAATCGCAATCCACACCACATAAATCAAGCTTGCAAAAATTTGTTATCTACGAAATATGAAATGTGTGCTTATGTTTTTGGATTGAACGCATTTATTTACCTGGATTTAGCTTTCGTTAGGATCTCGATTTGTTCTTGGAAATCATTCATAATTTCGTTGTGCTTCTTTTTCAAAATCATTGCAGTTTCTTCGGATTCAAGATGGACATCTTCGAGCAATTTACGTAGTTTCAACAACTCAGTATCACGTTTACGATTGGCTTCGAACTGCAGAAATTCCACAAAAAAAAACATTTGTTTTTAGAAAAACAAAACAGAAGTATAGTTTAAAAAAAAACATACCTGATGCTCAGCACCACCTTCGGCTTCTTCGAGACGCTCTGACATCTGAATGACCTGGACGCTGAGATCGGCTTTCTCGCGTTCAATCTAAAGATGAATTGTAATTTTTAAGACATTGCAATTTAATATTGGAAAATGTTCAACAATCGAAAATGTCGCGTACCTTACTGTGACTTGAAATGTTACGTATACGCCACCGAAAACGTATGACTATCCACCGTTTTTCTTACGGCTGGCTTACTATCTGCTGAATCATAGTAAGGCGGTCAATCAAATTAAGCTGTTAAAGGTTGATCATTTTCATTGGAAAATGTGAAAGGGTGACCAAGTGCTCTTGATTGCTAGAAACTTGCCCGATAATATAAGACAAACCACAACCTCAGGCAATCGTAGCACAGCCTGGTTAGCTCCATTCATCTTTGAGCAACTAAGATTTCGGATGAGCCTTTTTACGATGGGATAACAAAGTGTATGGCATAGCACAGCACCGGAGTGTCACAATGCATATCTGGATGTAACTGCAGCTTAAATTTCCATAAAAACGCATCGGCAGCTGTTGTATAAATGGTCGGCTTAAATATGAGTCTCAGATATCCAAAAAAATCCTCAGAGCGAACCTAATGTGCAGAGGCTCACAGATCCTTGCGGAAGAGTCAGGACCGTGCTAAAGCTACAAATAGCCTGAGATGATGATGGCTTTACTATTGACGATATTTATCCACAAAAGTTCTACATTATCATTCCAAAGTTGAATGATTTTGATTGCAACAAGATGGAGATTTTTATGGAGGACCACAGCGAGACATCTAGTTATTGCGACTAAATTAGGCTAATTTCGGAATCATACTATTAAAGCGGCCTTCCGATACCGTGATAACATAGGGGGTAAAAATAGGTTGGCAACACATTTCATGTTAGTGCGGGATCGACTTTTTTCATGTTTTCAACTCTTTGCGCAATTTGAGCTGCCAACTGTAAGGCCACGGATGGCTGGTAAAGTTTGTGAAGCGCCAGCTTTTCAATTTAATCAGACATTAGGTTCGAATCCAAGACATGAAATTAGATTTAGTGTTCGAATATAAGCCTGAAATCGTTTATATCAATTTTCTAAAATACAAACACTGCACTTTCTTGTGTACATATGTACAGAGAATTTAATACTGCGAATTGAATGATTGAAAAAAGTCCATATCAAATTCATTCGTCCCTATTTAGAGTTCACAAGAAGGTCGACCGAACCAAAATATAAACTTGTTTCAAATTACTGTACATTGTTTCAATTCTGTTCTTTAACTTGTTACTTATTTTATGCAAAATAGGGGTAGGCAAAATTCCAAGAGAGCGAGCAAATAATGACTTGTGATTTTGCGAAAAATCGTTTTGCTTGAAGCAAATAGCTCAGCTTCCAGACAGTTTAATTTGACACGAGATCATGCTATTCCTACCAAAACTATAAGTTTAAGCGTGTGATACCTTAGCTATGGCGCCTAAACAATTGTTCCGAGCAATGAAAATCATCCTTGGAAAATTTGCGAGTTGATGACATACGAGTTAATATAATGTAATTTGTTTAAGGAAGCTTTGAATACAATTTTCTCTGAAATGTATTGCACAAGTCTTTTGAGTCTTCATCTTGAAATATGCGAATATGCTTGCAATTTGTTTGTTCTGCAGCGTGAAGAAATGAATAACCAGAAAGCAGCAACTGAGTTTCTCGACGTTCAACACACTGATGATGTTCAATTTTCAATAACATAATATTCTCTACATATACAAGCCAAATACCACAAACTGTCTTATTACAAAATCTTAAATTCCCTCAAAGCAGGAACGTTTATTAGCTCCCCATCCGAAAGTTCTTCTTTCTTTTTAGTTCCAGAAACTGAATAGATGTTGGGTTCGAGTGTTTCTAGTTTGGCCATGTAAATCTTTTAAGACAGTAAAAGGGATTTGGTTCTTCCGAACCAATGGCATCGAGAAATGACATCGTCTTACTTAAAGAGACTTTTGTATCCCACAGTCTTTATATTAAGACATAGAAGTGGTGGCACCTCCCATATCCAAAAGTCAGTAGATTTCATAGCCTCAGGTCAGTGACGAAAAAAACATAACACAGGAGGGCGGAGTTTTAAAATCGAAGCAAAATTTACAAGTTCAAATATGTCAAACTAATGGTTTGTATATGTTAATCGAAAGTGAAAGTTTAGTCGCTTAACAATAGGCTTAAGCTCATCTCTTTCATTGTAGTTGGAATGTAAGAAATGGAATGTTTAGAAAATACCGTAAACGAAATGCCTACAATGAGTTCCAATTTTCATCCATATTCTTCAAAGCTTCTAATTTCTGAGCTCCTTACATACGGAACTCAGGGGTATTCATAAAAAGGAGGGATTCGTAAACCATCAAACGTCGACTCAATTGTTGTCAAACTTAAAATAATCAATGCGAGCTGATACTACTCCCAATAAAATATTTTACAAGTTTATTCTTAGTTCTAGACAAATAAATTTCTTTAACAAACTTCACCTAAAACTAAACTACAAAAAACCAATGCGTTTAGTTACAAGTAGCCACCCAAGGATCCCTACAAGTAACATCGTTATGCTGCAACTTTGTACCAAAAACGACATTTAATGAGCTATGAAAACAACTTACACTTCAATTAAAAATCGCGCCACATGGCGTAATTAAATCCAGTTCTGCGAGTGTTCCAAGTCGTTAGTAGCCGCCTTCACTCGTCACTTCTTGTTGCTTTTGATCCTAAGTATTTCATCAGTTAATGAACTATGCCTAATTACGCAATCCCCTGCCATCTTTGTCGACAAAATGTCCCCTCAAATTGTTGCATAAAACTGTCGGCCTACACAAGACAACTTTGATCTTTTTTCGTAGACAACACACCGTTGCTGATGCATCGAAATATGTTTGCAAACAAAGTCTATTTAAAGACCTTAGACTAGGTAGCCGCAGTTCCTCTCCTCAAAGGGTGGCTTCTTCACTTAATTTCCAAGGGTCATCAATCGATGATAGAAAAGAAGCATCTCTAGAATGTTGCATAATTTGTTCAACAAAAAAAAAATATATATAAATGCCACAAGTCATAAATGCGCTTAAATTTACGATATCACACTTTGCAGATACTTTTGGCAAAGGTGTTATATACTAAGTCTTCAGATTTATTTATTTTTGTACAAATTTTTGGGTTATTTTGCCAAAGTTTAATCCCATTTGTCTGCGTCAATAATTTTATGCGAATCATAATTTTAATTTCATAATATAGGATGAAAACGGTGGTGACAGGAAGCTTTGAGAAAATGCTCTAACGAATGTGTCGGATGCTGTTAGAGGTAGTTCAATTTGCAATGTGTTGTAAAAATAGATACGAGAACTCTGCTTGGTCTAGCTTTTAGGGAATCTGTATATTTTGAAATAACAGATGTTCACTTGCTTCTCAAACACAAGGGACAGACTCAATTTTTTATCAACTAAAAAATAGTCCTTACGATACACCTCGGATTTGGAAAAGAATTTGTGAGAAACTTGTTTCTGTTGTTTCAAAAGTCTTACATATTTTAAATGAGAAATGTTTGTTCGTGGGGGACGCCATTAAATTTAAAGCTAAGAATCTGAGAATGACTTACGTTTTATATGCTATCAGTTTAGAAATATTGTTTCATCCGAAATTTTGTTGATAAAAGTTGAGGGATTTATTATACCGGTTATATACACAATGACCGGCAGGGTGACTTAACCCTTTTAAGCTAGGAATAACATAGTTATTTATTTACTAACCAGGGTTGTAAGTAGAAAATTTGAACACACCCTGACACCAAAGCGTACTAATTTTCCAAACCATCTAGTGTTAAAGGCAATTATTATTTTCATCAAATTTCTTTGACAATAAAAAAAATAGTTTGATAAAATTTTACATTTCGTATTTGAATTATTCGTAACAGTATGATTTTCATATTTATTTATATTTTAACGATTTGTGTATTAACCTCTACATATAGAGATATGTTATAGCGGACTTTACTTTTGAACTTTTTAAGCCCTTCAGTTTTTTACAGACAACATGTACCGTTAAGGCAGCCTTCATAAAGAACGCATTCGTTCGACCATTTTCTCGCCAAACTAACAAGGGGAGCGCACGGGTTTGGTCTTCTTCCACTATGCAAAAATTCAGCTTAATCCGTTTCACAAAACCCGTGCGCTTCCCTTGTTAGTTAAAGGATTATGAGCAGCTTATGTCTACCCTGAAATTTCATTCTAAATTTTAAGAAAATCGCATGTGCATAGTTTCGGATGTAAACTCCTACATAAAAACTTACGAACAATAGATTAGATAAAGAGAAAAATTAACTCAATCAAATCGATTTTATTCGATTTTTAATTTTTTTTCTTTATAAGAAGAATTTCGTTTAGTAAATGTTGAAACCAAATACACCTGTGTTTCAAACCCCATTTTCAGTCAGCACTTAGGCCCCTCATATTTGGCTCGAAATTTTTTTTGTGTGAATCAGAGGATTATCTTGAATATTACAAACATAACATTTTTTTTTGTCTTATAATTTATTCGTTCTCAAGGGATTATGAGTACCCTTAAAATGTATTTTGCACATATGTAGCCGAAGGGTTAGGAAAAGAATTAAAAGATTTCGTAGTGGTTTGAAACTCATAAGCTTGGAAACATTTTCCAACAGGAATAGGTTTCATAAACATTGCTAATTATAACAATTTTTTACGATTTGTATTTTTTGATCCACAAACTCATAAGTGTTTGATTTGAAAGACATATTTCGAGTACATTCATAAAAGATCACATTTTGTTGTACTGGCGTCAAGCCAATAACGTATTCGATCAAAACTTTTTTATTTATTTTTTTTTTATAAGCTGGAGCTAGCATTGCATTGCAGCTAGTGTCCATATGATCGGGACATTAAGTGCCTTGTATTTCTGAATGCTGAATTTAATCAAGTTAATTATAGTGAGAAATAGAACCATGAATTGGCCGTTAGATAACTTTCGGTCAGGCGTTGTAAGGTCTTTGGGTTCTAAGGGGACTCTATTGGGATCTAAGAAAAAGGCCATTCGAACATCGATGATGCTCTTCAGTCTACACTGCAAATTGAATTGGTTTCTTGAAAGATATAAAAATCCGAAAGTTCTTTAAAAGGACCGCAAAATGAAGTTTCGTACGATCAGATATCAGAGCAACTATTCAAAATCATAATAAAAAAAAACAATATCGTTATAATTTAATACTTATAATAATAGTTATTTATAATAATAATTAAATATTCAGTGATAATGAAAAATGAATTCACCTCTACATACTTGAAGTCGGCACTTCACTTTTGCTGAAGAAAAGGTAAATATGGTCCAATGCGACCAAAGAAAAAATTAACATTCAACCATAAGGATCATAAGAATAAGCACAGGAGATATAACTGAGTTTTTCGAAACGGAAAATATTATGAATAATGAATATTATTTCAAATTGGTTTTTAAAATTTAAAGCATATAAACTATTTTCGCCATTTGTCATGGCTGAAAAAACGTTCGTCTTTGCTTTTCTTCAAAATGAGTTAAAACGTAGCTCGACAGGAAGATTTTTTGAGAGATCACAAATGAATGTATGTTTGATTTTCAGAAGATTTGTTTTTTCAGCAGATATTTTAAGGATTTGAAAATATAAGGGACAAATGATTTTCCCTTTCTCCATGACGAATTATCAGTTCAAACTCTTATTTGGCTCATACGATAGCAACTGCTGCTAGAACCCGATATCAGTTCGTAAAGAGCGCCATAGCATGGGAAGGACAATAAAATGAAAAAATAAGTGCTTTCTGCTCAAAAGATATAAAACATAAAGGACCGGATAGTTTTATCCACAAGTCACATTTATTTACTAAAACAAATTGAAACAGTGTCAACGTTTTTTTCTGTAAGTAAACCGATGCCCTAACTTCTGTGCGAGCCATAGACACTTATACTTTATAATTATTGCTGAAATATTCCGCAAATATATTTTTAATTGAATTTAATTTTAACTTCGAAAATAGTTTTCTAGTGAATAAAATTGGCTACAATCCCATTGAGGTTATCGTATATTCGACGGTTTTTGTTCCGTGGTGGAAATGTTACATATGAAATCAGGAAAGAAATATGTATGTAATTATTTATTTATGTCTAAATCAGCTTGGCGTTACGCATTATTATTATTATTATTATTATTATTATTATTATTATTATTAACAAGAGTTAAACGTTGTGCTAATATCGGTCCTATTGAAAAGGGATCAACTACTGTAGTTAATTTATCTAAAATCATCTTGTATCTTGTCGTTCAATGTAATCCATTTGAAAGCAGGTTACATCTGGCCATCAAATGCACCTTAAAATTCGACTTGGAACCCTAGATCTTATGTCTCGATTTCAGGCGTTATATATCAGATGATGTATAAAGACGATTTTGTTAATTCGACTCTGACTTTTAGAGTATTGATGCAAATATGATATTTGAGGTGCGGTGGCCTTTTTTCTTTCCAAAATTCGATAAAGTATATTTATTCCGATAAATATAAAAATTCGGTGGACGATGAAATTATTTTTATTCAAATCCAGATTAAGACGGAAAATAAAAAGCTTATGTCGAATGATAAGTTTTAGCTTCCAAGTTCAAAGTCGGCCCAAGAATTTATAATTTTAGTTTGATGTTGAAAGCAGGTATCTTTTATTATAGTTTTTTTTTTAATAAAGTTTGAAGCTCTATCGTTTCACTTCAATGCCGAAGCTGAGTCAAGTAAGTGAAGTAAGCATTTTTTAAATAACAAAAAAACCAAAGAGTTAGGTTTAGAATATGGACCTTAAGGTGGTCGAAATTTAACTTATTTATAAGAGATTTACGACCGTCTTTGTGCAAAGTATTGAGAAAATTTCCAAAAGTAGTTCAATTATTATTTATTAGAAAAAGCCTCCAAGATGAGTCGGACACGCATACGCAGAGTTCTCTACCACCGTATTATTACACATTTTTAACTTTATAAAATTTATTTATTTTGTTAGTGAAACGGTCGTCGTATTCAATAGTTTTTGTTAAATTCATTTCTGGCAAAATAAAATAATAAATTGATTTGACTTGCTTAGACAAATTAAGTTTAATATAAGACCATAGATATTTTCTGAACAGTTCTTATAACCCTTCAAAAATGAACGATGGATTTAAATGGCGGTAAAATATTTTAAGGAAGTGCAACTCACTTAAATTTTTTAGTCTTTAGAGCTCAGATTAAAGTTACCCATCGAAGATTTTTTTTTTGAATTAAAAAAACATTTTTAAGGAATTGAAATGGAATAGAAGATATAAATATATAGTTCTGAAATCTTTTGTGGTTCCTTAGTACAAAGTTACTTGACCACTTCATTCAAGTAACTGTGCAGTTTTTCCAATCCAAGCTCTTTCTTATATTTGGAAAAATTTTTATAAGAGACGTTGAAAATTCTTTTCTAGTATTGGGGAAGATCAAATTTGAAAATACTCTGAAAACTGGTTAATAATCACATGATGACTTGCAAAATGAACCAATGAACCGATAGGGTTTCTATAAAAAAAACTTTGGCGATTGTCGTTAACTTTAAATTTTGATGAACGCATGTTTTTGACAGTACTAGATTTAGATCCTGAAATATTTCAGTGCTTGTAAATCAAAAGAAGATTAATTATTCTGGAACTGGCTTTAGCAAATGTTTTCTCTCATAGTTAGAGATACTGCAAAGTCGACTCTTATAAGGCACACCTGCTAATCGGAAACCCGAAAAGTGTTATGACGAGTCCTACGATTTGAAATGATAGATTGATGTTTTATGCAAGACCTTAATATATTTGCAGCAATTTTCTCTCGCTTGGATGATGAAGAATACAAAGTGTCTGGTGGATTATTTCATTTTCAGGAATTCTTACCTACGTAGATCGAATCTAGATGGAGCACTAGACAATGCAAATCATGGGTGTCAGTCTTAACACTTGGTAGGAAAAAGATAGATAAGACAACTCGTGCACTGGCCAATTGATGTACAGATAGTTGAAGTTGTACAAAAGTGAGTCACTAGACAACACGGAAGCGTAGACCATTATCTATAAAATTAATGTGCAAATATGTAAGAATCGGACGAAGTGTAGTATGTTTTTGGAGCTTGCTTCAAAAAGCATGTCAACCAGACGAAAGACGGCGTCTCGACTTAATGGTAGGAGGTAACTTGCTGGCCTTTAAGTATATAATAAAGTGTCTGACTTTTGATTATATTATATATTTTGTTTGTCAGATAAGCAATTGAGTTTTCACGAGAAAGCCTTCATTTTTGGAACTATCTAAGTGATTTTTGGTGTCATTATATTCCTGCTTCCTTTATCCTGACTTTGATTCAATTCAGTTTGATGTTTCGTATCATCTTTTTGATGAAGTCAGTATTTTCACGACATATTTTTTTTTACTCATTTTTACATGCCGTAAAATATGGATAAGCCAAAACGTTTTGAAAATTAATTTTGAAACTTCCAAAAAAAACTCGTTTTTAACCAGGTAATGTATTAAGGACTCCTCTCTATCAATTATACATTTAATTCATTAGACCATCGATTAAAATCATAAATATCATGACTATTCAACATAGAGCATCCACGATCTATAAATATCTGAGCACCTATAAATTTACGTATAGAAATCGAACCTCAGTTCCACAAATTTAAACAACTTTTCGCAATAAAAACGCTGACTTTTTTTTTCAAAATATGCTCCAAATTAATCGCATTGAATATGTTTCGTCCACCCCAAAAAGACAGCAATTTCTGGTTGTTTCCTCGAATTTTATAGCATTTTGGGCTTCAAATAAGGGCAATTTGCCAAAAAGAAAACCAAACGAAATACTCGAGTATTCGAAGAAGTATAAAGTGTATCTGTGCGTATTTTTGCAGTCATAATGCACTTCCATGCATTTTGCATTTGAAAATTTCATCTTCTGACCCAATTATACCAACCAAAAATGAATATAAAGAACAAATGCTAATTCAAAATCATGAATCAACGCAAGAAGCCAACACATTCGTCCATAGCAACTAGAAACAGATACTTTGAGATGGACAGTTTGCAAGCCACTAGATTCGATGGATGGTTCTAGAAAGTGTTTTTATGAACATTTTTTCGAAAATTCACTTGAGGAAATGTGTGTATGTCTCATCACCTGAACAAACATCAGAAAACCAATAAAATCCGAATATTTATGAGTATATTTTTCGATGAGAAATATTCCTAAAAATATCAAGATGACACAATAAATTTGTGAGTCATTAAAATGATTACTGCGCTGTGATGTGATATGTCTGTGGAAAATTATTTAATGAAAAATTGTCTCCTCGAAAAGCCAGAGAGGTGCTATTCGTATTAACATATTTCATTTTGGGATCTTAGTGGTGTTTTTATGAAAATTTATCTCGAAAATTTTCATATGTTTACACTTGGGATTGGTTGTTTAAATTGGGACAATATACCGCAGATTTGATGTGTTGAGCAAAAGAGGGTATCAACATGTCAAGATGTTTACTTTGTTTCAACATTTGCTGTAGATTTGGTGATCAAAAAAAGTGTTTCCACAATCTGCTGTATATGAGCATATAGCGAGCAGAGAGGTGGAAAGATTGGGTAGTGGTTTGGAACTAAGGTGGTTTTGGCAAAGGTTTTTGGATGAGATTAGAAACAGAATTGTTAATTCGATCCAATTCGTAGTATTTGAAAAATTCTATTCCTAGTATAAAATACACGATCGAATCGGCTGAAGTAAAATCTTCCTTGCCTAACATTTATGTTAAATAAGTTTTCAAGAATATAAAGATTTTCCCAGTTGCCTGTAACGGAACATATAGCTATCTATTCGATAATTAGCTGATTCGATACTGATTGGGTCATGCACACCTTGTTTATCAGTCAAGCAGTTGAGTGCTAGATAAACAAGTGTTTGATGTTGTAGTTTACTTCTAAGTTTGCTAATCTAAAGTCAGTCTTGAAGGACAGAGGGTCTATGGAACACTTCATATAGGTTCCTTAGAAATTAATATGGCATTTCGAAATACTGGTTTATAGTTCTATTTTAATAAAATCTTGTACCTCTCTTTTGTCTATAAAAGGATCTAAGTTTAACTAGTATTTTTTTTTCTTAAGCTTCAACAAGTGGTTTAAGTATCAGAAAGGAATAAAGTTATACAAAACTTAATTTTCTTTTTTTCTCCTTTTAATGCGATTGCAAAGCAAAAATAATTGTTCTTGGGATTATTGCTTAAATGAAAAAAAACTAAAGAAGACTTAAAAAATAATATTGGCCAAGAATATCCTTTTTTATTAACGAAAGACATCGATACAAAAATCGAAATAAATAATGAAGGAAGGCGTTTATTTCACTCAGACTTATTGCTGTTGATTTCATTTCATTGAAGAAAAATACAAAAGACATAAGGATTAAAAAAAGCTTTAATATTATGAAATCCCAATTCCAAATCCAGATTCAAAATACATGGTCAACTTTAAAATTCATATTTATTTTCGAGTAAAATGTGACTCCGACCTTTTGATACCCGATATGTCCATAACCATTTGCATTTATGGATTAGAATATTCCAATTAGCTGAAATTAGGAGCTATTCTCTTGTGTTCTAGATAACTGCAGCGAAGTCTTATTTAGTCTGACAGTCAAGTTGTCAAGTTCTGTGAAGAACATCGAAAAATGTTTTTAATTCCTTTGCTTAATTTTCACCGCGCAATATAAATGGAAAAATGACAAATTTAAAATTCCATTTCGAAAAAGAAATAAATGTTCAAATAAGATGAGACTTTGTTAATACATTTTACAGTCTTTCCAAAACCGCCTGTATTTTTCCAGAATTTTTTATCATCCCTATCAAACCGAAGCATTTTATTCATAACTTTAAAAAAAAATAATGTTATAAACGCAAGTCTTGCAAAAAGCAACCTTATTCCATTGCCTAGGTACTAATCCATCAGAAAGTTTGTGGAAGATAATTAGAAAGATTCAGAATCTATGGCCAAAGATATGTTCGTTCTACATTTCACACAGATCTCGCTGATGACAGACTATTATTATGTGGGAGTATTATTTGATAACCAAAGACTTCCCAAGGCTATTGTCATAGTCGTTGAATATGATGTCTAACCCTCGTTCACTATTTTTGTTTATTTGGAGAAGCAGACAATAAGATGAAGATGACTCTCAACAAATTTGAATTTAAAACCAGATACGCAAATTATTATAAAAAATAATAATATAGATTTAGCCTTCCATTTTTTTAATGGACAAATCTTTTGAATTGTAAAATGTAGGTAAATGGGCACGTTGTTTTAAATTGCATTTCTCTGTTGTCAAGCTACTTGCTCAAGTTTTACCTGAGGCTTGGTACTTAACTTGTTTACAACATTTTTCCAAGTCTACTTCAAGTCTACAACGTAAATCGGAAACGTTAAAAAATTCCTTCAAAGATTTTTGAAGAATCATCTTTCATTTGTTTGGAAAGTGTCCAATCCTTCGGAATTCTTGTCTCTCCACCTGATAAATATTAATATTACGAAATAGTATATTTTCTCATTTGATGGAAAAAAGTTACGCCTCCGCGTTGTTAAAAAAGACAAAAAAAAAATAATAATCTCCTGTTGAATAATTTTTGTATCTACCTCGCATTCGAGCCGAATTTATTAATCTTATATCAAATCTAATTTTAGAAATGGAAATAGAAATATTGCATGAGCCGCTTTCGTTATTTGCACGGATCATTCTCGTTGGATTTGTGTGTATATACGATAATATATATATTTTCTAAAAACACTAAAATAAAACAAAAAAATAGATAGCCATTGTATTGAATGTCGAATGATGGTTTTTGAAATTTCTTTTATTTTCTTTCGTCGTTTTCTAAAATTAGAGATAAGACCGTTCCACATAGCTAATAGGAGCATTTTTGAGTATTAGGTTGTTGGTTTTTTTTTTATTCTTTTTGGAATAGAATGCAGACAAAGAAGTTTTTTTTCAAATACTACAAGTGAGAACGGTTCGCACATCGCCTCTAGCCTAGGATGTAGTAATAACGATGCTGATGATGTTGAAACAAATTTAAAATCCACAAATATTTTGTCGGTTTTTCTATTTGTATCTTGAGCTAAGATTGTGTGATTTATATTTTAGTTTCCTTTTCTTTTTTTAATCGTCATCATACAGGAAGCAAAGCTAAAGCTGTTTAGCCATAGGCTGTATTGAGAAGTTTTTGGTTTGACTGGCGCAAAATTGAACACACCCCAGGAATGTCAATGGGCTTCGATTCAAGATACAATGCAATAGAATTTAAATAGTGACAACACATTTGCGTTTGCTTTTGAAATAGAATGTATCGCATGCAATTGTCAGTCGCGCACTCTATCTTGATGTTGATGAAGTTCAATGTACATTTAACGAAAGAGCTCTTCGGCTTTGTCGTTGTCCGTCATTGAATTTGGCAAGATCGCGGCAACGTTGGCGGTGGTGGTGACATTTTCGATTGTTTGTTTTTTTTTGTTTTTCAATTAAATAAATTCCTTACCCTTTGGCGCAATTCACGTTCCACTTCAAGATCATCTTGGAGCAAACGGATTTTATCCTGGAAATATTTACACACATGAATTGATTTGAATACTTTTTTTTTAACAAAAAAAAAAAATATATAAAAATTTAGGTTTTGTTTTATTTGCGAAAAAAACAGCGATATTTTTTCACACTTTCTTTTTTTGCTTTCGTTAAGTTTGTTCACTTTTCTGATGGTATTATATAACACTAGTGTTTTGCATGAGTTTTTTTTTTATTTTGGTTGACACTATATCCTTTTTTTTAAATTAGTCAGCCATTTGTTGTTGAATTTGGCGGTAGAACGAATTCTTACCTCCAATCGTGAGAGTGCTGCTAAATCGGCGGAATATTCAATATTAACATCAGCAACTCCGCCTCCAGTTGAACTGGCTCTGTATGAGTATTTTGATGAACGTGCCACGGTGGAAGACATTTTTTGTTTTTGTTTTTTTTTTTAAATATTTATTTTTAAGCAAATTCCTTTAATTTTAAACACACAAAAAATTAAAAGTTCTATTTCTTTAATTTTTTTTAATATTAATGCACTGGAAAAAATATAGAAAACAAATTTTATAAATTTTTAAAATCCTTTTTCGCGCCCGTTAAAAAAAATTATTCCAAATCAATATAAAAATTAAATATCCTTAAAAAAAATTAGGTATATTATTAAATTTAGTCCAACAGAGAGAGAAACAAAAATCCACTTCAAGGTGTGTAGTTGTCACCGAGTCACCGATATTATTCGTAATAAACGTCGGAGTAAGGCTGGTGATCTACTGAACAAGAGATCCCGGTGTCGTTCGAATTAAGAGTATTTCGATATTTGAGTAAACGAACTCGTTTTCGACAATTTTTCAAAAATGTTTTATACTAATGTTTGTTATTGCCGTCTTCACACACACATACCAATGTGTGCTTGATGTGATTTTGTGCTTTTGCATCTAGATAGATGAGAATTGTGTTGGTGAGAATACCTATGATGTATTTATAGATGCGAAAACTCACATTGAACAGCTGAGAGAAAGTGCAATGGAAGTGTGTGCGAGAAAAAGCTTCTCCATTTGGCTGATGTTGCTGCTGGAAGTTCATAGAATTATTATAATTTTTATTTTTGTATTTAGATACAAATTAAAACTAGTTTAATAGGTTCTTCTTAAGTTTTGATTTTATTTCTAATTCCATTAAAATTCTTGACAATCGAATGAATGTTTTTCGTATGTGAGCTGAAAACAATTGGAAAATGTATAAGAAAATTGATGTCTGAAATGTTTGCGATTATGATGTTTGTAGGTCCTGTTGAGTGAAAGCATGCTAAGTCGGAAATAAATAACGAAAAATATTTCCAAAAATAGAGCAGTTGTGAGGAAAATTTCACGAAAGATTTTGATTGGGAAACCAATGAAGTGAAAAATCAAATCTAACGAGTGAAAAGCAATGAAAGTCCCAATTTAAATCGTAATCAAAAAATTGTAAACTCAGAATTAGGTGAGGTCTTAATTTTCATCAAGTTTGATTGATAGAAATTGTGTTAGTGTACATGCTACAAATGTTTACATCGCAAAATACTATTAATTTTGTTTTATGGTCAATGATTTGGGTTTGTATACGTACATGTTGATCCAGGGCCTATTTATTGACTGTTATGACCACACTACAACTTTTCTCCTGCAAATCCTTGATGTATTGAGAAGACTGATTTTACCATCGTCAATAAGTGGAGTCAAAGACATTCTTCAAACATTTCAAAAACAGATCTCCAAGTAACCTCAGAAGTAAGAATTCTGCGGGAATTTCAGACAACTCTTACTTGATGCAGTATCTTTACCATGATGTTTTAAAATATGCTGAATAATGCCCATTCTCCGGTACACTGAAAGATAACCTTTATTGCAGCCTATTCCTAAAAAGAATGAGGATGAATGTAATGCGGGAAATTTTCGCTCGATAAGTCTACTTCCGAACTTCTGTAATATATTTAAAAAAGCACCCAAAAGAGTCATGAGAAAGTGGATTGAGGACAGTAATATTATTCCGTGCAGCATGCATGCCGCTTCTTAACTAATGTGAATTACCAAATTGTGAAAAAGCAAGGAACAAGTCCTTCATCCCTCACAGGATGAAAGAAATCAAGTCAAAGGCTAATGCGTGGTACGACTCGAGCTGTAAAGAAGCTGTAATCAGGTTGAGGGAGATAAGTTTACGGAATTACAAAACCGATCCATCTGAGGAAACCCAAAAAAGGTACAAACAAGCTCGAAATGACTGCAATGCTAAAATCCGTTGTGCAAAATTTATCCACGAACGAAATCTGAGACAAAAAGTGTTATAATGTCCCAAGGGTAGCAAGAGCTTTTGGTCGTTCGTGAAGAAAATAAAAAATTGTGTCTCATCTCCCATCCCAACACTTGTTTACAATAATATCCCAGCTGTCAGCTCTGTGGACAAAGCAAATCTTCTCGCGGCCCATTTTGCCGCCAGCTCAACACTTCAAGAACTTACTTTTTCGCCTCCTGTAGTCGAGCGCGTCAACTTTTCCATGGGACGGATCTATTTCCGCACTCGTACAGTAGCAAGACTACTCAAAGATCTTGACATCCATAAATCCGCTGGTCCAGATGGTATTCCCCTCATTCTTCTGAAGAGGTGTTCTTCCACGTTGGCAAAACCATTGCGTAAGCTTTTTCATCTGTTATACTGCATTTGTCCAGCCTGTCCCTAAAAAAGGCGAATCTTCTTCTCCCTCCAACTATCCACCCATTGCATTAACGTCCCTGTTTTCCAAGGTCATGGAAACGCTGATAAACCATCAGCTTATGAAATATCTCGAAACACGAAAACTCCTCAATGACCGAATCTCTTATGCAATGAATTAGAAAATTTCTGTCGGGCCGTTCAATTCAAGTTGAATTGGATGGTGCCAAGTCTGATATCACCTAAATAAATGCTGGTGTTCCCCAGGGCTCCGTTTTGTCACCGACTCTCTTTTTAATTTTCATAAACGATAATTCTGTCTGCTTCATCCTCATTCGCTACATTCACTCATTCGCTGACGATAGTACTCTCAGTTTTTCATATTCGTTTTCAAATTCACATCCCTCATCTTCGGCCGTGGAAATGGAACGGCAGCATACTAGCATGAGGCTCTACGAATAGAGTGGGATTTAATGCCTCCAAAACTCAATTCTGTTTTCTGTCACTAAAACGAAACGAAAACCCTAGACCATTATCCATGAATGGCCACGAAATGTCTAGGTTTCCTGAAGCGATGCAAGAAATACTTTACCCCATCGAATCTGGCTGCCATATGTAAAGCGTACATTCGCCCCAAACTGGAATACAACTCCCATTTATGGGCAGGCACTCCAAAGACCATCTTGAGCCCGCTTGATAGAATTCAAAATCGAGCGATAAAACTCAAAGGGGACAGAAATGTTGCAAAGACAAATGGATCTCTTCACCACCGTCTTCTGTCTTACCATGTTTTATCGCTTCTACTATAAGCAGTGCTCTAGGGAATTATATTAGCCAGCTGCATTCCATCCCCTTACCACTTTCACCGTAACACCCGTCTCGCCAGGAATTCATCAGTTCACCCTCAAGCCCAACTTCGGTCGTACAATCAAGTATAGAGACTCGATTATTAGCCGCACAACACGATAGTGGAACGCTCTACCACGCTCGGTATTTCTCACTCATTCCAATCTGCAGAAATTCAAAAACAATGTGCATCAGTACTTATCCCTATTTCCTCTCTGATCCCTTCCTGATCCCAACTCCTTGTACGCGCATGTTCGTTAAATTGAAGGTCAACTGCCAGAAAAGAATATAATATGCGAGCAATAAAAGTGGGTCAGGACAAGCAGCCACCGGCGATTCAGACCTTAATTAAATAACTTGGTTTTAGTATAGATTAGTTTACAACATAAAGTTGGTGCTATTAGTATAATAAAATTGCATAAAAAATTGTTTAACAGAGACTCTTCGAGTCCTAGAATGAGAACGAAACTTTCATTAAGTAGTTGAGATCAAGCTAAAGGGGCTATCATTGAATTGATCCACGAGCGATAATAGTTTGACTAAGTGGGTGGTCTTGTTGAAGTCACAGATAAAGAACCTACAGCAATTAATTAAGCAAAACTATCGTGCTTCAATTAATTCGCATTGGAATACAAAAATTCGGACTGTTAAAACTAGCTATCCTAGTATGCTCCCGAAAATTAACAAAATCCTTCGGAAGAAAAAATCAGAATGAGCTTCCGTGTCTTTAGCTCTCCCGTACTACAAACAACGAACAAGTTCTTGTGACAGCAGGCATAGATCCATTAGAAGACATCGAAGATGACAACTTTTTGTGATCGAAGATCCTCAGGAGAAAGTTGAAGTAAAAAGCGCGATCTTTCAAGATGTGTATAAGGTGAATGTTAGCACTCGCCTGAACCATATCTTGGAAGATCGCGTCCTCGTACACAACTCCAACCTGCGATATGGCATTGCGCACTGGCCAACGGAGGACACTTGTTTCACCATTTTCAATGAAGATAATTTGGCAAATGATGTCATCGCCAATGAAGGGGTTCATCCTCCGTACATCTCAAAGGAAGATCTCCTGGTCATCTTCGGTGCAATAAGTAGTAGGAATTCTGTGGGAATCCACGAAATACCAAACATTGTTCTTAAGGACCTTCCTCTAGAAGCGGTAAACATTTACACCATCGTGTTTAACAATTTGCTGAATAATGCACAATATCCTGCTCATTGGAAGACAGCGGTAGTCCAACCAATTCCTAAACGGAACAAAGACACATCCAATCCGGCAAATCTCCGGTCGATAAGTCTCCTTCCCAACATCAGCAAAGTGTTTGAAAAAGTGATCAATAGAGCCCTGACCGAGTGGGTTGAGGACGAAAATATTATTCCGGATAACCAATTCGGTTTCAGAGCGGGGTATGATTACATGACTGCTGCGTCTAAACTGGTATCAGAAATCCAATGGAACAAAGGTAAGAAACAATGCACGGGTTGATTGACTTGGAAAAGGCAGGGACTTTTTTTCAAGTTAGACCCTCTGGGCATAAGCAAACCGCTGCTGTACATTATCTTAGATATGCTCACCGCAGACAGTTTATTGTGAAAAATGGCAGTGTAACGTTTGCTGGGACTTTTGAAATAAACAACGGTCTACAACAGGGTGTAGTTATTTCGCCGATTTTATTTACGATCTTCACAAGCGATCTTTCAGGATCTCTCCGCCACTCCATAGCGTACGCAGATGATTTGATCGCGTACAGGTCAAGTCCGAGAGTCGCAGTCATCGTTAGTCTTTTGCAAAGTGACTTCGAAAAGATTCAGAGATATTGCGATGATTGGAAATTGAAGATTAATCTTCAAAAGTGCGAGTGTTCTCTATCGTTGGACAAAACGGGCAGCCACTGGCGAATCGAAGTGTTGCAAGATACCTTGGGATTTGGCTAGATCAGTATCCCTATTTTAACAAACATATAGATACTGCACTCTCCAGAGCCAAAGCGGCCTTTGTCTTGACAAAGAGACTGTTTCACAGCAGTCAACTCGATGCCAAGGTAAAGGCGATCTGCTACACGGCCCTCATTCGGCCTGTCCTTGCCTATGGGTGTCCCGTTTGGTTCAACGTCGGAACAAGCTTAATGGAAAAGATTCGGTTTTTCGAGAGACGATGCCTTATGGCTTGTCTCCATTTATATAGTAATAAAGTCCTATTCAACCTGCTCCGAGTGAATAACTTTCTGATAAAACTTATTTGAAGTCACATTGTACCTCGAGGCGCCTTAACGTCCTTATTCGACATGAAGCGTTTTCGTTTTTTTCAATTCAATTCAAATTATTTTTATAATTAGTACAGCAAGATCTCGTCTTTTATAGTACAAAGATGATTATGTATGAGTATGATTATATGAACAGCAAATAGGAAAAGATAGAGACAGGAGAGGATGTGCTCAAAATAATTGCTGCCCTGAAATGTGCTGAAACACTGCAGACCTGAACACTGCAGATTCCGCTATATCTGAGCGCCTTAAATGGAGTGTCCTGCCGGATCTGGAAAATTGCAATCTATTGTTCAGATAAGATGGGGATTTAGTTTGTATTGAATTGTAAAGAAATATACAACATCTCGCGTCAAAGAACTACTGCACAGACAATCCCAAAACGGCTTTTGAATACTCGGAAATATTGATGTACCTCGGCAAGCGATATCGAACATCATCGTTAAATGCTACCTAAAGCTTATGCAAGGACTCATAGTCTAGTTTTCAGTAGAATAGTTCAGCATATTGTAGAACAGGAACTTGGGTTATAGATAAGCAATAAATAAATTATATGCTGAGTGTTCAAAACAAATTCTAGGGTGGTTACGGATTCAACAAGTTGGTGTTTGATGTCTGCCAGCCATACATCAGGAATATATTTAAAGTGAAGCGATTTTTGAAAAAAAAGGTTTAACTTTGGACTTTGATGGACTAAGCAGTATTCCGTTAGCTAGTGAGCACTTGTAAACTTCGGTTAGATCATTATTTAAATTTGAGACAAGCAGATTTACATGAGATAAAAGTCGAGACAAATATAATTGTACATCGTAAGCATACAAGTGGACAGAAACATATTTACATACAGATGGCAGATCATTAATAAAGATGCAAACCAGAATTGATCCCTGAGATACAGCCTCATGAATGAGCATAAAATAAGAGTTTTTTTTTGCCTACTACTCTTTGGAACCTGAAAGTCTGAAAAGAAACTTCTGATAAGCTTAACCGCGCTTGGAGAAAATGAGAAACGATTTCTCAGCTTCCAGCAGAGAATGTCGTGATTAACCTTTTCAAAGTCCTTCGAGAAATCCAGCAGGCAGAGTAGCGGCAGAAATCTTTTATCAAACTCACGTGGAGCAGCTATGACCTGGTCTAAGCCCGGATTGAAAACGATATAAAAGTGAGTTAGAATTCTAGTGGATTTGGATTTGCTTAGCAACAATTTTCTCGGAGATCTTTGACTAATGGAGTGATTGCCGCAGACAGCCAAAGTTTGCGGAGAGTTGCACAAGTGCGTCCTACCGTATAGTTCACATGATCTGTGGCGGAAAGGCTTCTGTTTATCTTGAACCCGAGACTTCATACTTAAGTCGTACGTGCGCTAAGAATACTGGCGGTAGCAAGTCTGTTTCATAAAATTTATTAGAAATAATTATAGCCTATGCCAGACCAGTTATGTATTGTCAACAAGTCTTCATTAAGTCTGCAAACGAGATCCTCAACCAGACCAATGGGCCTGGATAACTGTACTTGTACATCATCGGCATAGAGATGTAAGAACACATTTTTACATACTTTTTGTAGGACATTTATATATAAACAGAACAGAATAGGTCACAGAATAGACCCCTGCGGAGCTTCTGCCATTAAGTCCAAATAATTAGAGGCACAGTCATCCAGACACACCCTTTGCATTCTGTTTGATAAATAGCTGCTAATAAGCCGTACAGAACTTCCACCAAATCCAAAATACAACCGAAGTTTTTTTACATAAAGTTGCATGATTTACTCTATCAAAGGCTTTAGAAAAATCAAGCAAACATAGCACAGTGAAATGCTTCCGATCAAATTGCATCCTTATATCGTCTAGTACCTTAACTGTGGCGGTTGAACAACAGTGCTGCTTTCGAAAACCAGACTGCAGAAGAGACAATAAATCATAGGAGTCTGAAAATTTGAAAATAATTTTAATTTTGAAAAATCCTCTTGTAGATGTATACGTGAATATTTAAACTTTGAAAATATAGAAAAAAAAATCAATTTTTTAAGTTTCTAGACTAGAATTCCACCTTTAGTGTTTAAATATTTTTTGAACTTTCATAATCTATTCTGTTAGTCTTCGACTTCTATCAGCTTTTCCTTAAAGTGGTTCCATCGTTGATAAAGTTCAGCTGGAAGTGGCTCATCCCAGCCAACATTTGCCTTCCAAAGGTGTTGCATTAAGATCTTTGCACTAACTGTGACTGGTGCTTACCATCCTAATGAGTCATATAACTTGGCAATTTCTCACAAACTTTTGCGTTTTGTCAGGTTGGGTTCGCTTGCAGGTGCAAGCTCGATGTTGACCTTAAATTGGAAACTATCGATCGTTGGATTCCAATGAATTCCTAATGTTTTAACCGTTTCTTCCTTATCGATCATTACTTTGGAGTCGATTCTTGCTTCGAATGGAATATTATCCAACAATGTACTGTTGTTTGTTTCCGCAGGTTGAATCCACCTTCGGCGAGCATTCTTGTTAGTTGTGAATGAGCCATATGAAATTTATGTAAAGTTTCATCTCCGGACATTACATCGTCGACGTAGAAATCATTTTTTACAATGTCGGATGCAATAGAATAGTTATGTTGTTCATCGCTGGCTAGTTGCTGTAAGGTCCTAACTGCTAAATATGGCGCTGAAGCTGTGCCATACGTTACTGTTGTCATCTTGTATTCCTTTATAGGCTGGTTTGTTGAGCTACGCCATAATATGCGTTGATAGTCCTGATCTTCCCTGTTGATTAATACCTGTCGGTACATCTTCTCGATGTCTGCAGTAAAGACGTACTGGTGCCTCCGCCAACGCATTATTATGGTAGTGATATCCTCTTGGAGCCTGGGGCCCACCAACATTAAGTGGTTTAAACTGATGCCAGAAGATATTTTGGCCGATGCATTGAACACTACACGTAGTTTTGTCGTTGTACTACTTGACTTATGAACGGCATGATGAGGCATATAGTATATTGGTTTCTCAGTTTTTCTAGTGTGATTTACTTTAACCATATGTCTTAGTTTTAGGAATTCGTTCATGAACTTACAGTAATCTTCCCTTTACTGAATGTCTAAAGTAAATTTTGTTTCCAATTGATGTAACCTTGCTTTTGATCTTGATTCGCCTAATCTTGAAGATTGCATCGTTTTTTTGTCGAATGGTAATTTCACCACATACTTTCCATGTTCATTGCGGTAGTGCATTTCTTGAAACATTCGTTCACATTTTTGATCACCTTTTGTTTTGTGTTTTCGAACTGGTAATTCCTCTATTTCCCAAAACCTTTCAAGTTGTTTTTCAACAGATGTTTGTACAACCATACTGGTGACAATACGGCTAGCTTTCATAGATGTTGGACCAGTTATCAACCAGCCTAACTCCCACCTTTGGACTATTGGAGAACTATTGGTTCCCTTTCTCAAACCATTTTTGATGAGATCACCGTATATATCGGCACCAATTATCATGTCGATTGGTCCAGGGACGTCAAAGCTTGGATCAGCTAAATGCAGATTCTTGAGCAGTTTCGTCAATTTTGGTAGAACCAATGCTTCTACTTGTCTTTTGAACTGCGATGAAAATCTTGGACATATGGTGAAGTTCACCTTGCTTCGCGCTATTCCTGATTCGGATGCGCCTAATCCGCTCATCTCAACGAACACCCTCTGTTTATTTAGTCGCAGTACTTGAACGACTTACTCTGTTATAAGTGTTGCTTGAGAGCCTGGATCAATGAGTGCCCGGAGCCTGATGTTCTGTCCAGTCTCATTGTCACTGCTAGCAATAACAATTGCTGTTGCAAGAAGTATGGTTGGATTTTGATGGCCATAGTTCACTTGTACTTTTTTTTCTTGAGAACGTTGTTCTATATTTTTTGCTTGTGGGTATCTGTCTGCCCATTCCATGTGTAGTAAAGTATGGTGTATGGCACATATAAAGGTTATGCTCTCCTTGGCAAAAAACACAATTTGGTTTTGTTGCGATGTACACGTTTCGTGCTATTGGCTTTGTGTTGTCTCCAGTTTTGGAATGCTTTGTCTTAGAGGAAGCTAAAACCTCCAAGGCCTGGTATCTTCTCGCCAAGGAATCATTTAATATCTGGAGGGAGGGAATTTTGTTAGGCTGGTCAAGCCCTTGTTCAAGTAAATTTCTGCTCTCTGCGTCTAGTTCGTTTGATATTAAATGAACTATTATTGTATCCCATGATGAAGTGTTGAAACCCATGTTTTTGATGGCTGCCAATCCTTCTTTTATTGCATTAAGGATTGCTTTAATTAAATTTGATGTAGACTGATTTCCTTGGCGACCAGCTTTAAGCATTTTATCAATATGCATTGAAACAATCTTTATTTCATTATCGTAACGTTGCTTTAAAGTTTCCCAAGCACAGAGATAATTAGCACTCGATATTGTAAAGTGCTAAATTAACTGCATTGGTTCACCTTCTAAATGAGTTTTTAAATACTCCAACTTTTCGGTTTCATTCAATGTTGGCTTATTATGTATAATAGTTGTAAAAATATCATGGAATGAATACCACTCCAGATAGTTGCCCTTGAACGTTGTATTTTTAAGAGGTGGAAGTTTTGCTTCTGAATAAGTCTTCTTACTTGCACTTTGACATTCGT